>APFE030307921.1:15309-76737 GCA_000404065.3 Pinus taeda | reverse complement strand
GAAAATTTCACTTTCGCTGTCACAGTCTATCCTTATAGCTCCCTGTAATAACCCCATACTTGAACACAATCTCTGCAACCAAACTACTTCCTTGCTTGCATGAGTGGTTTCCATGTATTCTGCCTCTGCAGTTGATAGTGCCACTACAGATTGTTTCTTACTCATCCAACTGACTGCACCTACAAATAGTTTAAACACATACCCACTTGTAGATCTTCTCTGATCTAGATCTCCAGCCGAGTCTGCATCAACAAAGCCATGAATATCCAACACTCTGTCCAATCCTGGTCTTCCTTGGTAGCACAAACCATAATCACTAGTGCCACGCAAATACCTAAAAACCCGCTTCACTCCTGTCCAGTGCTCCTTCCCTGGTTTTGACATAAACCTGCTCAATACTCCCACTGCATGTGCAATGTCTGGTCTAGTACAGACCATTGCATACATCAAGCTACCGACTGCACTTGCATATGGAACACGGGACATGTCCTCTTCCTCTTCTTGTGTCTTGGGACACTGTTCAGCAGATAACCTTACACCTATAGGAATAGGAACCTTCACCGGTTTACTATCCTGCATATTAAACCTCTGCAATATTGTCTCGACATACTTCCTCTGGTTTAACCAGAGCTTCCTCTTTGCCCGATCTCTGTTAATTTCCATGCCCAAAATATAGTTTGCAGCACTGAGATCTTTCATGTCAAATTTGGAGGACAATTGGGTCTTCAAATCCTGGATAATTTCTTTGTCATTTCCAACCAGCAACATATCATCCACATACAAGAGCAGATAAATAACATGGTCACCAATTAATTTAAAATAGACACAGTGATCTGCTTTGCTTCTGGTGAAGTCAAGTCCCCGTATAAATGTATCAAATTTCTGATACCACATCCTTGGTGATTGTTTTAACCCATATAGAGACTTCTTTAACTTGCATACCAGTTCTTTATTAGCCTTCACCGTAAAGCCTTCAGGTTGCTTCATGTAGATCTCCTCTTCCATATCCCCATGAAGATGTCTTCACATCCATATGTTCTACCTCAAAATCAAAAGCAGCAGCAACAGATAAAAGTAGCCGAATAGAAGTTACCTTGGCAATAGGAGAAAAAATATCACCAAAATCAATTCCCGGCACCTGGGAATAACCTTTTGCTACCAACCGAGCTTTGTATTTCTCCAGCTTTCCTTCTACATTTGTCTTCTTCTTGAACACCCATTTGCTACCAATGGGTTTCCTTCCATCCGGCAACTCCACCATATCCCAAGCCTCATTTTTATGCAAAGATGCCATTTCATCAACCATGGCCTCTTTGCAGAGTTTGCCATCCTCTGAATCTACTACTTCCTTCACAGTTCTGGGATCATCATCAGTAATAGATAAAGCAGAGTTTGAATAGAAAGTAGATGGAATATATCTTTTTGGTTGCCTTCTTTCTCGAACTAATCTTCTGAGACCCGGAGTTTGTGGCTCTTCATCTTTTGATTCCTCCTCTGTTGTAGAGTATGATTCTTCCTTCTTTAGCTCAAACTCTATCTTCTCAGGTTCCTTTGGTTGTACTTCATGTTTAATAACATCTTTCACCTCTCTGAACACCACGTCTCGACTGTACACAACCTTCCTTGTTACTAGGTTCCAAAGCTTATAACCCTTTAAACCATCCTTATACCCAATAAAGATGCACTTTTCAGATTTAATATCCAACTTCGTTCATTTCTCCTTTGGAACATATACATATGCATACATTCAAATACCCTCAGATGTGAAAGAGAGGGTTTCTTACCAGTCCATACTTCTTGTGGAGTCTTATCCTCCAACGTTGATGAAGGTGACCTGTTGACCAAGTAACATGCAGTATCCACTACCTCTGCCCAGAATTCTTGTCCTAACCCTGAACCACTGAGCATGCTTCTTGCCCTTTCCATCAACGTCTTGTTCATTCTTTCTGCGACTCCATTTTGCTGAGGTGTATATGGAGTAGTCTTTTGCCGTGCTATACCAAACTTCTTACAAAATTCTTCAAATTCCTTGCTGCAAAATTCTCCACCATTATCTGTCCTCAACACCTTTATCTTCTTCTCTGTCTGATTTTCCACCAGAGCCTTAAATTCTCTAAACCTATCAAAGACTTCAGATTTCCTCTTAAGGAAATATATCCATGTATTCCTTGAGAAGTCATCTATAAATGATACATAGTACACAGACTTACCCAGTGATGGAACTTTCACAGGTCCAAACACATCACTGTGCACAAGCTCTAATATTTGTTTCGTCCTCTTACCACCAGAGGGGAAACTCACCCGATTCTGCTTCCCATATACACAATTTTCACAGAAATCAAAAACCAGAGAGCTATTACTCATACCTTCTACCATACCTTTACCATGAAGTATTCGAAGGCCCTTCTCTCTAATATGTCCAAGCCTTTGATGCCACACCATGGTCTTCTCTCTAGAGACCACTAGATTTTCTGCTCCATTTTTAGGAACCATAAAACTATTGCACCCATCAACAATAGTGCTACATTGCGGCTTGTATAGAGTTCCAATCCGAACTCCCCGTATCAATACCAGTGCTCCTCGAACCATCTTGTATGTATCCTTCTCGAGCACTGTCTATACACCTACATCATCCAACTTGCTTACAGAAATCAGATTTTTGGCCAATGCAAGAATATACAGAACACCCAGAAGGGTTCTAACCCTTCCACCTTGCAACTTCAACTTTACTTTTCTGCGACCAATGATTCTAGCCTTCCTATTATCTCCTAAGAAGACATCACCACCGTCATATTTTTCATACTCGCAGAACCACTCTCTATGGGGAGTGAAGTGAAAGGATGCACCTGAGTCAATTAACCATGCCTCATGATCTACATGTGTACTTGAACAAGCCAAGTACACATCCCCACCTTCATCTGAGGTGGTTTTTTCCTCTGCAGAAGGAGCATCATCAGATCCATTTCCTTTATCAGGAGCTTTAGATTTACAGTCCCTTCTGAAGTGCCCTTCCTTACCGCATTTACAACACACCACCTTTATAAGTTTTCCTGGAGATTTAGATCTCTCACTCGATGACTTATTTTTGTTTCTATTCTGGGACCGTCCTCGTATAGAGAAGGCATCACCATTCTGGTTGTCCATATTTTTTCGTCTCATCTCCTCCGTCAACAAGGCTGAGACCATTTCATCAAACTGCAAAGCTGTTGCATTGCTACCTATTGCAATAACCAGACTATCCCACGAATCTGGTAGAGAACACAACAAACTGATGCACTTATCTTCATCTGAAATTTTAATATCAACAGATGATAACTGAATTACCACAGTATTAAACGTATTCAGATGCTCTGTCACCGAGTCTCCATCTTTCATCCTCAGGTTATACAACTTTTTTCATGTGAATAGTTTATTCACCAGAGACTTAGATTGGTACAAAGTCCCTAACTTGTCCCACAAAGCCTTTGTCGTAGCTTCCCCTGATACATTCATCAATACTGAATCTGAGACACACAATCATATTGTGCTCTTTGCCTTCTGATTCAACATCTTCCATTCTTCATCAGTCACTCTCGTTGGTTTAGTACCTGGATCTACCACGATCCACTGATCTTTATCCACCAACAGATCCTCCATCTTGAGTTTCCACAACTCAAAAATCTGACCATTGAACTTCTCAATCTTCATCTTTCCACTGCTCACCATCTTCTTTCACCACCAGAATCGATCTCGTAGATCTCCCACTGAACAGGGTCTACCACAGGCCCGAGTGAAACCCCTCAGTAACAAAGGCATCGCCTTGAAGCCAAAACAACTTTGATACCAAATGTAGTTTTTAACCCCATACATAAATTACCTGCATACGAATTCTAAATCACAGGAAAAATAAAAATGTGAGAGCATAACACATAAAACACATATACACAAATATTTCCCATTGGATCCCAAAACCAGGACTACTAGCTTGATTTTTCATTATGTTCCTTTCAATGTTACAATACATATTTATACATGCCAAAGCATTCAATACCATGGACCGAAAACCATCGCATCCAAAACCATGGACCTAAAACCATCTCATCCAAAAAACATGTGCGAAAATCATGAACAAAACCATAGGTGGGTCCGCCCAACCTAACATAGAGTCCAAAACCAAAATTTTCCGAGGTGCTGCCCCAGACCCCATATAGTGGGGTTACGGGTACCCCTCAAAGCCCCTGTTAACTACGTGGAAAGAATATAACACAACCCAATAGTAACAATAATAGGAGTAACAAGTTAAGACTCATAGTAACACACTAATAATCATTCACAACAATAAATAACTCAATCGAAATAAACCTATGCACACATCTATTCCAGCAGCACCTGGTCAGGACAGTGGGCCCAACTCCCTGATCATGGCTATGGCAAGATCGAGAAGTCACGAAATGCTCTGAAGATCAGAATTTCATTAACCAAAATGAAATTAGAAAGTATGATATTACAGACATAGAGTTAGCATAATTCTCTTGCAATCTTAATTGTTGTCTTTCAAAGCCCCATAACTCTACTTATACAATTTGTTAACACTAACAACTCCTAGAATTACGGTAGTTGTCGTCCTACAATTACATAGTATTTTCGAAATTAAAATGAATATAAAAATAGCAGTGGCATGATTGAGAAGTTCATCCACTATTGTAGCTGATTACTGAGGATAGTGATGCCAGCTTGATGGTAACCATTCTTTAAACCGTTATCGTATTCATTCTTCCCCCAAATCTGCAAAAATAATCGGATTAGCAGGTCGCTTAGGTAATAATCCCATGTGACTATGCTTCATTGATTAATGATTAATAAAGATATGATAACAGATATACATGTCTGGTTTAGAATATAAATTGACCAACAATGGTGTAAAATGGATACATGAAACAAGGTCAAAGGGTGGGTAAAAATATGCAAATTCAGCAACCAACATCTCACCCCATCTAGTGTTTTTGCATGTTCTTATGCAACTCATCATATGCGTAGATATGGGTTGGAGTTGTTGTGATCATCATGAAGCTGTGTGAGATAATATTTTGCACCCATTTCTAATATTTGAAGCTTATATCCATCTGTCCTGAGCACTTCCTTCCCCCATTCCTCGTCTACCATATAAGTTGGCGTGTATTGATCGGCTAGAAGCCAGATAATGGGGAACTAGAACCTCTAACCCATCCATCAAGTCCCACAATGTTGTATGCATGCAATACACTGAGGTACACTATCTAAAGGCCGAACAAAGTTGGGTGCCCTAAAAGTTTCACGTGTCTTGATGGCTAACGATGACAACTTCCACCATTTATGACAGTTGTCTCAGACCTCCTTCTAACATGTAAAAAGTTTCTTTGTGCACATGTCAGCGCATAATTTCTAGGTTGCCTTCATTTGCCCCTTTTTCGTTTAAAATCCAAGAAGGTATCGTCTCTTATATATTTTTTCACAGACTGACAATGCTCCATCCAAAGGAGGGTAATAGAAAAATATAGAAAAATTCATGGCCGATTATTGTAATAATGAGTGGCAATTATGGTAATTATTTCATAGTGTTGGAAAGGACTATCCATTAATACAATCGTACTTATTTTAAGCCTTGATGCGTATGGGTAACCGTGCGAAGTATGGTGGGGGTCGTAGAGTGTATGCACTAGGACATGGTTCAGATGTCATAATGAAAAGTCATTATTATGAGTTAATTATGGCATATTTTTATTTATTATAATACTTCTCCACAACTAACGCTTGACTATCCATGGTCATGTTGAGTCATGCCAAATGAATTATCATTCAAATCCACAAAGTCGATCGGGGACGTACCTGGCAACTTACCTTGACGGAGTAATAATAAGAGATGAGTAACAACACTAGAGGAGTAACAAAACCAATGAAGTACTTTAGACGAAATCGTCATGAACATAGTAACATCACTAGAGGAGTAACAACACCAGTGAGGTACTTAGATGAAATCAATACTCATGTAGTAATAACAGAAGGGGAGTAACAACACTACTGAAGTTCTTGCAAAAAAAATAATGATAGAGTAGTATACACTATATATATATATATATATATATATATATATATATATATATACTAGATCAAAGGTGTGAAGGAAGAACTCTATGCACTAACAACTTTAAAACTGGAATTATCAGAGAAATGTTTAATAGTCGTTAGAAGAGGTATGATGATATAGTCTAAGGTGATGTCCATTTATAGTCACGGGATTATGTGCCTCATAAATTGTTATAAGTATAACAACCCCATTATAAAAGACCATCTCAAATTCATATGGTCCCATTCATATGGAGAAGAGTTCTCCCTTAAAATATTTGAATTGAGAATCATAGAGAAATGTCCAATCTCCTCTTTGAAACACCATTTTCTTAAAAAATTAGTCGTGCCATTTATTTCACTGTTTTTGAATTGCAACAGTATCCCAGACATCTATCAAACGTATTTCATCAAACTCATTTAACTATTGCATTCGGTGTTTATGGGCTTATGAAAGATCCAAACCTACTTGAAGGGTTGTCATGAGCATCTTAATTTTGAATTCCACTGGAAATAAAGGGGATTTCCCATAGACAAGGTCATATGGTGAAAATCCTGTTATGTTCTGTCATGTTGTTCTATATGCCCAAAGTGCTCGAAGAAGATTTCTAGCCCAATTTTAGCGATGGTTCACTATAGTCTTTGTAAGAATATTCTCCAGTACCTTGTTTATTCTCTTGATTCAACCATTCACCCGAGGGTGATATGGAGATGTTACCCTATGTTTGATTCCATACTTCTTCATAATTCCTTCTATCATATGTGATGTAAACTACGCCCCTCCATATAAAACTATCTAGCGAGCAAAAATTTCTTCAAGTAAAAAGCTTGAGACAACCTAGTATGTTGCTTTCACAATAGGCTTGTCATCTACCCACTTTTACAAATAATCCGTGCAAACTAGAATGTGAAGGCGGATTGAACAACCCAATGAAATTGATAGCCCATTTTTCAAAGGCCTCAAGAGCTAGTTGGGGCTGTAACGACATCTCATCTTCCCAACAAGGGTGACCCATCTGCTGGTAACTATCACACCATCGAACATATTTTCTTGCATCACAAAAAATAGAAGGCCAATAGTACCCCATTTGTAACACCTTAAGGGCTATCCACTTATCTTCAACATGTTTGTGACATGGCCCATCACGAATATCTTTGAGGACATCATAGATGTCATCCTCACTTATGTAGCGTTGGATTTGATGGTTAGGTCCTATCTAAAAGCGATATCCTTCTATCCATGAATAAAGGGAACTATGATGGATAATATTTCATTGTTCTCTATATGGTAGGTGTTGAGGCACCTTTCCTATAGCAATATAGTTAGCAATATCTACATACCATGGAGTGTGAATAGAAATTGCAAAGAGATGTTCATCTAGAAAGCTATCCTCTACAGGTTTACCTTAATCACTAGTATCCATCCTAGACAAGAAATATGCAACTCCATTATCTTTCCCTGGATTTTCTACAATGGTAATATCAAATTATTGAATTAACAATAACCATCTTGTAATACGACCAAGGGTTATTGATTTATTCATTAGATACTCGATAGTTGTGTGATCAATGTGCACGAAAGTAGGATAGCCTATAATGTAATGCTGAAACTTATTAATAGCATAAATAATACCCAAGAACTCCTTTTTAGTTATCATATAGTTTAGTTCAGTTGGAGTGAAGTTTTTGATGACATAATAGATTGGATATGGTTTCTTGTCCTCCTATTGTCTCAAGAATGCCCCTACTATTGTTTGAGAAGCATATGTGGAGATGTGAAATGGGAGCTTCGAGTGAGGACCACATAATATCAGAGCTTTACAAAATATTTCTTTGATTTCCACAAAGGCAACTTCACATTCATATGTCCACACAAACTCTGCTTCTTTAGGTAACAATTGAAAAAGTGTTGAATGCTATCTTAGAAAAAGAATCTATAAAATTCCTATAATAGCTAGAATAACTGATAAAGCTACGTACTTGTGTCAATGTCTTAGGTGTAGGAATATTCAATATTACCTCTAGCTTAGAAGGATCAACCTGAATTCCTGCAGCTAAAAGAAGGTGTCCAAACACTATTCCTTCTTTCATCATCATATAAAATTTCATTGTACTAAGAGAAACATATGTTTTTTGAAATCGTTTAAACACTTTCTCTAAGTTTTCCAGATCTTCTACAAAAGAATCCCTGTATGGGCTGAAGTCGTCCATGTAGATTTCAACACTATCATTGACTAGATCAGGAAAAAATCTTAATATTTCCCTCTGAAAGGTAGCAGGTGAGTTAGAGAGACCAAAAGGAAGGAGTCAATAGATGAAGGTTCCCCAAAGGCATGTGAGGGTAGTTTTATCTTGATCCCTAGGAGCTATTTCTATCTGATTTTATCACTGAATCCATACAAAAAGGAGAAAAACTTCTTTGGACTAATGGATCAAGGACTCGGTCAATAAAGGGTACGGGAAAACAATCTTTTAGACTTTCTTTATTTAATTCCCTGTAATCAACACAAATATTCCACTTGCCATTCTTCTTAGGAACAACGAACAATGGGGAAACTCATTTACTGTTTGATATCAGATAAATAAAACCCACATCTAATAGCTTCTGTAATTCATCTTTGACAATGTTTTTTAAGGCATGATTCATTTTCCTTTATGGTTGCTTAACATGTCGACATTCTTCTCTAATGTGTATGTGATGAGTAAATAAATCAGTAGGGATGTCTTTCATATTTGTATACTCCCAAGCAAAGGCTTCTTTATGCTCCTGAAGGACCTTCAGTAGCTATTTGGTTTGTGGGGATGAAAGGTCAGGATTAATATTCAACGTTTTCCCTAGTTCAATTTCCACAAGAATATTGTCATGAGGTACAATTACAAGAATATTTCCATCTTCTATTTTTGGTTCAATATTTTCCTGAACATTCCAAGTCATGACAAATTCTAATAGCTAGTGGGTTGAATACAAAACAGAGTTGGGACTTCTGAGAAAGGTGCTAATGGCATCATCCTCCATTTCGTCCTTAAAACAAAGAGCCTCACTGATGGTAAGGAGAGATCTAAATTATTCATCCTTAGGTTCAAGATCTTTCATAGGTAGATATTTTTGTATCAAGGTAAATCCTGGTGTATCTCACAAACTTGGTCATCATTCATTAAAACGTCATGGGCATTCTTCCTCGAAATCTGCAAGAATAATCAAATTAGCAAGTTGCTTAGGCAATAATGCCCTATCACTATGATTCATTGATTAATGATCCAGAAAGACATGAAAAGAGATATACATATGTGGTTTAGAACATAAATTGACCAACATTGGTGTAAAATGGATACAGGAAATAGGGTAAAAAGGTGGGTAGAAATATGGAAATTCAGCCACTAACAACACAGTGTCAAACAAATTACTTGAATAGAATCAAAACTAGAATCATATCAAACACTTGGAAACTAAATTATAACAATAAGTCACTCTTCGCACATAAACCAAACTAAATTCACAATAACTGTAATAAAAAGTTGCATTGATGGCTTCGGTGGGCCCTTACCGAGCTACCAAGGAAAGATGGAAGAATTTACAAAACTAAGAAATCTACTAACACATCGAATTCATCAATTTCTTCTTATATCATTAATTTCAAAAGAAGGATTAGAAAAAGAAATATCTTGCATAACATTAATCTTTACACCTTTGTATATTTGTCTCCCTATTTCTCTTACTATCTTTGTAAATTAACTACCACTCTCTCTTTAACACCTAAAATCTATGAGCCTTCTCTTATAGAGGAATGGTTGTTATACACAATGCTTAAAATATATCATTAAATCAGCATAAAAATATTAAATTTCAATGTTATTTATATATTTGGCTTCATCCTCATGACATGCAGTTCATGAGTGATGAAGTGTATCTCAATTTTCCATAAAAAGGTAAGGCATTTGACCATCAGTTCCCTCAGTCTCATTGAAGGAAGCTCACTCGAACAGTCGAAGATGAAGAGTCGATTTTGGTACTGGATGAGCACAATCAGTGGAGAAAAAACGTGGGTACTGGATAAATAGAGTCGATATAAGATGGATGATATCAGTTCTAGATGAATGCAGGTGCCAGAAAAACACAAGCACGTGGGTACCAGATGAGCAAAGGTACCGGATGAATGTAGGTGCACAGGTACCGGATGGATGTAGGTGCATGGGTACTAGATAAGCAGAAGCATCAGTACCAAATAAGCAACATTGGCACCAAATAAGTAGAAACAAGGTCTGAAAATATATTTGAGTCAGTTCAAATAATTAGAGTATACAAAGAATCGATTATTTCTTTCCTACTAACATGAAATCATAAAAGTCAAGATTTGAATATAAATGACCTTATATATACATAAGGATGCTAAAATTTATATTCTTGAATAAGGTAGGCAAGTGGTGAGTGGGTTTCATGGTAAAGTTGGTCAAAAATAGATGACAATATAGGGTATTATAAGCATCAAAAAGGAGACCCAACAAACAATATATGTATATTTCTCATATGGAATATAAATATATTTCCCATGAGATGAAACAATAACAAAATGACTATTTCTATATCTCAAAATGCAATTCCCCTTAATATACTAGAGATAAGCACACAATGAAGGTCCAAATGCAGCAACAACTTGATGGAAACTATAAAAAGACCAAGTTTTTCCCATTCAATGCCCCTAGAACATTGGAAAGAATAGTTGCAATGCCCTATATGACATACCAACTAGAGTTGAACAATCAATAATAAAGTGTTTAAATTACTATGGCACATGGATACGGGTTCATAGGGTCCAAAAGTAACCAAAACTTAGGATAAGGATGAAAGGACCAAATAAAACTCAATAAAAAATGTTTCTAGATTCATATAGTCACTTTGTTAAATAATTTATAAAAGAAAATATAAGGAATGTAAATATAGGTATATGTTGTTGAACTGAGCAGTGAGTTCCACCTTGAACAGTGTCATCACATGCAATGAGCCTAGAAATGAGTATTGGCGAGAGGGAGTAGGGGTGAAGTTTTTGTAACTGATTTACTATGATGGGAAACACTATATTTACAACCCACTTATACATCTTTCATTTCATCTCAATAATGTATATTTGGTTTTCAATTATTTTATGCTAACATTCTTTACAGGATAATAGACTTTGGCATGTCTATTGGTTTTTCTTGGGAGTTATAGGTGTGGAGGACTAAAGCCCTGGTTTTGTTGGACTAACTACAACACCTCTAGTAATCCATGAAATTTCCATCCTTGGAACATGGAACTAACCAACTACAAAAGGTAATGGTAAAGGTTTGGATGTTTAGTAAATCTTGGAAGTTTCGGTGTAATGGAAATCCGCAACAAACTATAAGGAAAAGACCTTCTAGGGGATGTTTTTATGGAAGCACTTATAAAAATAGCCCCACAATCTATTTGTATTAGAGGTCACTAGCAGAGATGGGTAGGCATATGTTTTAGTGGATGTTTTTTCTACCACGCAGATCTACAATATAAGAAACCACTATTGCTTTACTACCCATAAACACACTGGTGCTACATATAATATGGTGCACCATGGAAAATTTATTTTCATAAAATAAAAAAATACAATGTGCTAAATAACACAATGCATTGGTTTTTGAATAATTGATAGCAACATTTCCCTTCATGTAGTAAAATGTGTCACTGCATACCACTAAGTACCACTGCTATAGTTTTTAATTTTCAGAAAAATACGGTGTTCTTTTCCAATGATACATTGGTGCGGTAAAGGTACTAAAATAGCCTGGGGCATCTACAAAAGAGCACCACTAGGCGGCTTTTAATTTTTAAAAATAGATTGGCACTATAGTTAGATAAATAATTTGTGCGGTAACTATATTAGAACACCCTAGCGTGTCCTAAGAAAAGCATCATGATATATCTTTTAATTTTGAAAAGATGCATTTCTGTTGGATCTATTTCACACTGGTGCGGTTAGTGCAATGCAATGGAGGAGGGTCAAATAAAGAAAACCTTCATGGTTATCAATTCCATTTTTACCATCTACAATGTTGGAGAGCTTTGGACCACTAGTGTCATTCTTCCCTCATCCAAGCACCCTATATTGAATGCTTCTCTTCCTCATTATCCTTCTGTACCATGCTCATTGCCTGACCTTCTAATTTTTTCAAGTCGTAATAAAATTTATTTTTCTCCATTACCTCTCCACAATTCTTCCTCGATGACCAAATTTCTAGGTAATGTATATGTTTCTATCTAATTTAATTTTTAGCTTATTATAATTTCAAATTAGGTTAAAATTTACATTGTTTTAGAAAAAAAATAATTCTCCCTACGCGATGAATTCACTATATTCAGCTTACACCAATAGCGGTGCACCCTATAAATTTATAGTGTACACCACATTTTGGTGCATGAACATAACACAACACGATTGTTGTGGTGCACTTATATTTACCAAATATAGCACAAAAAAATATTTAAAAATATAGTTATAGCATGGTGCTTTCGATAACTTGAACATTCAATGCCGGTCTAAAAAGGTTATACCTATGCACCAGTGCACAAGTGTGATGCACCACTATGAAAATTTAATTTTTCGAACGAACATTAGTTCATCATACTTATGTGTGCACTGATTTCAGGGCAAGTAGGATTGGAAGTGCATCAGAGCCGGTGCATGATTGTGTTTTGAGCACACCGATGTTTCCTTTCCTTGTTTTTAATTGAAGCTATGTTTCCATATTTATAAATAAATGTTTCATTGAATAAAAAAAATATATATTTATGTATGAGGTTGATATATTTTATATGTCAATCATGTAGAAGAGACTTCAGCAAAGGAAGCAGCAACAACAACAAGAGTATTAGGCAAACCCATACAATGTGATCTGAGCATGGGAGGTCAGAGAGAGGGTGAGAAATGTATACCCTTGTAATATTACTGTAGTGACTTGAGTTCTCTTAAAAAACGTAGACCTCCTTAAGTACTACGAGTGGTTTACATCCATTAAGGTGCACTCTGTCTTACTGTCACATCTAATTCGCCGATGGACTACCCAGGAGAGAATTTCCATGTCTCTCCTAGGGCATGGTATAGGCCCACTCTAGAGGAATTATACTTTATCGTTGGTATATCTAGGATAGGGGAGGATTTTCCCCAGTTCCATGGTGTCCTCCATGGTGTCGCAACTAATATTCATCTTGCCTACACTCAAAGATATGTCGGGCATCGTGCAGTCCATCCAAGAAATTTTCAAGTCTGTCATAAACAATTACATATTTCTTCTTTTGCCGCATGGGAAATTAGGTGCCTCTCTTTATTAGTCACCAAAATTTCACATTTTGTTAGTGATGGGAAGTGCATTAGTTTCCATCTTTTGTATTATGTTGATTATTTGATTCGGGAACCACGTTTATCAGATAGTTTACCATTTTTTTGAGGCAATTTTGCATGGCCTTAGATAGATATTATGCATTGAGACAAGGATGGGTGACCTTCCCTTTTTCTTCAAATCTATTTTTTTTATTTCTTGAGAGGTTTCTAGAGATGAGGCGTACATATGACCGTTGCCATCCTAGGATAATCATTGACATCTAGATGTGTATGTGGTGGCGAATGATGCAAAAGAGGGGTCTGTCGGAGCATTCAACCTAGATTTTCATCAAGGATCTGGAACTACTAGCCATTGAGTATGACCATGCATTTGTCACGTTGACATTAATGTGGGTATTAATTGGAGATAGTGTCCCAACATCCTCTTCACAGTAGATGAGCTTCATGATGATAGAGGTAAATTAGTGTTTTCTTTAAAATAATCTAGCTTCATTTTTTAATTAAGTAGAATAAAAAAAATTCTAGCACCTTCTTTAACTTGCTTTATTAAATTGGTTAGTATCAAAATTGTATAATTATTGTTGTGTACTATATATTTTGTAGAAAATGGCACATTTAATGGGGACATGCCTCCTCACCCACCCAATGGAGGAGATGAGGAGATGGGAAATGCCCAAAAGGGTGAGGCACATCCTCAAGGGGGTGTGGTCATCCTAGGCCATAGGGCTGGTCTGCCATTTTGGATGGGCTACTATGATAGATTAGTTAAAGTTTTGATTGACCAGGGAGTCTACCCTGCGAGGGCTTGAGGTATCAGCATAGATCCTAGGTTGGTGGATCTCTTCGTGGATTATCCATGCGAGATGATCAATTTTATGCATCATATCATATGCGCTATTAGGATACTAACAAAGAGGACGTATGCAAGGAATGAAGCATTAGAGATGTGAGATGAGGGTGGTGATGATGATGGTGACAATGATTATAATGATCATGATGATGAGGGTGGTGATCATGATGCCTCTGGTAGTATCACTCCATCATATCATGGTCCATGACTATTAGGGTGGTCATGATCATTCATGTAGCACACCTCCTCGTTAATCACCTAATTTTGAGATGTCAAAGCTAGAGCATGTGCGTCATGTTTCTCCTAACAAAGTAGAGTAACCACATCCTTCTACACGTCAACGTTTGATACACCTTTGAGTTGAGGTAGTAGTTGACCATCCATCATCTTTACTGCAAACTCGACTGGCACTACTATGTTTGTTGTATCGACATATATTTGATTGCACTTATTTGACTTATCTATATAATATATATATATATATATATATATATATATATATATATATGAATTGCATCTTTTTTGTTCATGTTTATGTACTTAACTTATATCTTGGTGTTGATGTGTATGTGATCGAATTTATTTTACATAAGGTTTATATTAGTTTTAGGATGTGTTTGGTGATGATGTTAGATTACAATGTTTATGTTTTGTTAGGTTTGATCATGATAGTGATGCCATGTTAGATTATTAAATTTTTGTGCTAATGACATTTACATTTGCTAGAAGTGTATATAATTAAATGATAGTAGTGAATTTGAATAAGTGTCTAAGATGAGATGGTTATCATCATGATGTTTATTTTTATGAAATAATATTTATTATAGAATATGTATTCATGGACTTATATCAAACTTTTATATATGAAATTTCATGCAAAATGACATACTTTAAAAGGAATGCAAATATATTTTTATAAATTGAAAATTTTAGTATAGTAGAAACTATGATTTCAAAATTATGATTAATATTTTTCTATTTCTTATATATTTCATTGATATTCCATCTAGCTTAACTAGTAAAATATTTCAATACTGAGAAGGAAAAGATAAGTAAAGGTAAAATAATTTAGTTAGTTATTAATAAGACGAAAATGTGTAACTCAATCAAATCTTAATATAAAATATTATTAATAATAATAATATTCAAAAATACAATTTTAACTAATTCAATAGTGTTTTATAAAATCCAATCTATTCTCAAATTTAAAAAACCGAAGTTAATTATTTTTAGAACCAACCGAGATCCATTTTAACTCTCAATCTACCAAGGGTGGAGAGGGATCAGATCTCTTGAGATGCAAACATATTTTAGAGTGAAAAGAGATTGTATCCCTCAAGGCGCTTGGTAGATCCAGAGATAAGATGGATCTAGGTTAATATAATATATATTTAGTTGTAATTGAAATATTTTATTTATAACTCACGTTCTCCACATTAAAATGATTAAATATGCCCGCTCATTTTTTTCCTATATGTATATATTAAGTTTTTTATTAATAACATTCTAAATATTGCATATCAAATCATATAAACATGAAAAGTGACATAGTCTCATACATTGAATTAAAAGAACATTATGGATAAAAATTCTCTCAATCTCTCAATAAAGTGAAAATACAGGAGAAAATTCAATTTAAATTACTTTATTTTTTTCTATATAAAGTATCTATAAAATTACATTATTTAATACTAACATTGAAATATTTTACTTATGGTTGATGGTAAAATATTTTTTTGTTATAAATATATAGTTTTAAATATCACATTTAAATGGAATGTGGAATGAATTACAAATAATGTAATATGAATAATACTATTTTTTGTTACGTTACAAAATTACATATCTTCTTTGTAATAAAAAGTAAATTATATTTTGTTACGTGTTACATTTATTCTGCATAATATAAAAAGATATTTTTTTTATTTTTTACGTTCACTTATTTTATGTATATAAATTTAGATAAGATTAGTATCTCTATATAAAGTTATTTAAGATTAAGGTGCAATTATGGTGGACATTAATTTCTTTTGTTATTACTATTTTTAATTTGTCAATTTAAATTATTATTTTTCTATTTTTAAAGGTAACAATATGTAACAACATCTCTCCCATACTGAGCTATAAAGTGCCTCTTGGAGCAATTAATTTAGATTTAATATAACTTAAAAAATTCTATTTTTATCAATTTAATTTATTACTAAAGTTATGATATTTTCAAGAAATTTAAATTTAATATTTATAGCAACTCGTCTTAATATGAGGATCAAGAAATGTAAAATAAGGATTTTAAAGTTACTTGTAGTTGGGGATTTTCTGTATTGGAAGTTATCCCTTAAAGAGGAAAGTGAACTCTTTCTAGTAATAAAGATATAACATTTAGGCCTTATTTTGGTTCTTTATTTTCTATCGTACCAAGTTAAAATTAACTCTTTTTAATAATAAAATAAGAGTGAAATAATATAAAAATGATACTATATTAGATTTAAGCTTTTGAAAAATAATATATTTTATTATTTCTTAATGAACAACACAAAAAATATTATTTTTTTCACATACTTAGCATGCTATAGTCACTAAAATTCATTACATCATGATCACAATGATAAAGATATGTGTACTTTAAATAATTTAGTTATAAATACCTAAAAGCAAATACTTATTTTTCATAATCTAAATAAGAAACAAAAAATGCATAACCAAGTCTATTATAAAGTAAGCCAAATGCCTCTTAATCACAATCACAAATACAACGTGCTTGATATGTAAAGCATGCCACAGAGAGATCATATTTACCAGACACACCGTAAAAATAATATTTACAAATATTGTTGTTTTTGGGTTACGCACCGTAAAAATAATATTTACAAATATTGTTGTTTTTGGGTTACGTTATACTCTTTCCACGACTAGCCTCCCTAGTTAACCAGGGGGTTAGAGGGCGGGTGGAGCTCCCCACAGCAGGGGGACAAAGGAGCTAGAAGCCCACCCTATATGGGGTGTTTGAGGGGGCAAGTTAGCCCCCTCTAGAAGGTCTGGGGCAGTGGGCGGAGGAAAATTTTCTTGGACCCTATATTAGGTGGGTGGTCCTACCTATGGTTTTGTGCATGGTTTCCACACATGGTTTTGGGAGCAATGGTTTTCAGTACATGGGATCAGATGCTTTGGCATGTATATATGCATTGTAACATTGAAAGGAAAATAATGAAAAATCAAGTTGGTAGTCTGGATTTTGGGATCTAGGAGAAAATCTCAGTGTATATGTGTTTTATGTGTTATGCTCTCTCATTGTTTATTTTTTGTGTTTTAGAATTTGTATGTATATTTTTTGTGTTTTATAATTCGTATGTAGGTAATTTTTGTACGAGGTTAAAACCTACAGTTGTAGCTCAACATGTTCTGTAAAGTAAGGTTATACTTGCACATCATTGCATAAATGTCACACACTGCCATGAAAATATACATTTTTGACCCAACAATGGTGTGGCATATGTGTGTGCAAACCAATGTTGATGCAATTATGTTTGATAGTGCAATAAAGATAGGGCATGACTGTGTTTTTGGCATAGCAATGATTTTGTTTTTTTTTTAATTGAAAGTTATGTTATGTATTAGTAAATACATTTTACATATAATAAGAAAAAATTGTATGCATGAGGTTAATGTATTTTATATGTCAATCATGTAGCAGAGATGTAAAAAAAGGAAGCAGAAGAAAATTGTGGACCTATATAACATGGTACAGCCATGGGAGGCCATAGGGAGGGAGAACACCCAATTTTTGTCTTAAGCTAGATAATCCTAGTGTCTTATCTAGATCTCAAGGTCCCCATTACAAACCACCATGGCACCATGGATTTCAAAAATGGAACTATGAAAATTTTATACTTTCTTAAACGATGTTGATTCAAATGGAAAAATAAGAGTGAAATTATAAGGCATTGATATGGAGAATATATATGATATTAGGGTCTCATGGATCTTATCTATCACATATCAAACACCGTGAAAACTTACAGGCATGCATTTCATGCCAGTGTCATATCATACACCATTAATTTAAATGAAAAGATGTATATGGCTTTGGCTCGTGCTCTTCAATGATCATGATCATTATGGGAAGGATAGATTTTGATAATATATCACACGCAACACCTTATTGTGTATCCTTATCACTTATTATTACTCAACTTATAAAGACATACCTACTTTAAATAATTTACGCAAAATACTTAAAAATAGATATCTATTTTACATAATCAAAATAGGAAAGAAAAACACATCATTTGAAAGTCAAACAATTGCCTCTTATTGATTTTGAACTAAACAAGAAGAAAAATGATGTGAACTGGTTAATAAACCAATAAATATCTAAATCGAGACTAAATATTCAATGTTATTTCTAAATTCACTATTTTTTTTCTAATTTTCCTATTTTATATGGTTTGTGACCTCGAATCCTTATTATCGTAGATATTGTACATAATTGGAAAAACCTAGTTTTCAGCGTAAAAATTCTTCCGCTGCAAAAAAAATGTGTAAACAAATTTGCGAATATTACCAATTATATTATACAATGCCAACAAGACAAATAAAAAAATAATATAATTAGTGAAATAAAGAAAACAAAAACATATAACAATAGTATAAATGATGAAACAACACAACTACATATCACTCTCCATTGTCATCACCCTGATTATCTTCCTCACTTTGCATTATAACATTGTTGTTCTCAAAAATGTGTTTGGATCTAGGGTTATGTCTTAATACAAACCACCAATCACTATCCAACACATCTAGGTAAAAAACCACATGGTTGTAGTGATTTGGGAAAACATAATTCTCCCTAGCTTCATGCCACATTTCCATAGAGTTGATAGATATCAACCCACTATTGTGATATTCCTTTACATTATTCTAATCAAAGGTGTCCCCACCAGTTGCACCTTAAAATAACACATTGGAAGGAAGAGAATTCGACTTGAATGATCTCTTGTATCTTTCCAACGTAACCTAACATCCCTTGCATTGGGTTTTGATTATAGTGGCTAGCATGACTAGATTGGTCGAACTCAATTTCCATTCCATAGTCTTGTGTCATGCATCCATCATTGACATCCTTTATGTGAAAATGATGTCAATATGCCCACATAGATGGGAACCAATGCACCTATAAAAATGTGAGAAAATCACAGTGTCATGTGTCCAATAACTCAAAGATACTTAAAAAATAACATATATATAGACGTTACGATTGAAATGTGCAATATGAAGTTAAAAGTGTATAGAAAGAGATTATAATTACTGATTTTCTACACCCAATCTTTATGTTTTGTGCATCCTCTTGAGCACGCGGGTACCGACCAAATGCAACATATTTCTCATTGACTTGATCAACAACCCAATTATTAGTGCATGTAATTTACATATTTTATTTTAAATGTTCAGGATAAGGCATGCTTCTACCATTGAACCATTTGAATTCTTTTTTGTCACTACCCCATTTCCTCCTCTTCTATTTGTGCAATGCGACCCAGAGTTCTGTCACTTCCATATTTTAAAGAATGAATTTGCTGATGGGTTTAATTTATGAATTTGTTGATGAAATCAAGACAGCATATGTATATGTATATATATATATATATATATAGATATAGATATATAGTATGTATGAAATCAAAATATGCTTTAATATGAAGTTCAATGTGAATAGTTACTACGTAGTAATTTGAAAAATCATAAGCATGCACTTACTCTTTATCAAGTGAATCTTTGCATTCATTTCATTAAGGTCTTCTTCTTTTTGGCTTCATCCCTTTTGTCGTCGCAAAATGCACACCTGGTGTATTTTCGATCTACTTGATGTACTCACTAGCATAATAGAAAGACTCATACGATATATGCACTTCTTCCATAGACCCCTTAGGCTAATCCCTTTGTAAAGCAAAACCTTTCAATTTCTTCACGTACCTCTCTAATTAGAACATCCAACAAAAAGAAACTAGCCCAACTAATTCATCCTCATCTACTAGGTGAATTAGAAGATTAACCTCTAATGCCATGACACTCGATTGTTGTTCCTTCTTAAACTTACAAATAATATTGGTTATCTCTTTATGCTACTGTGGAATGCTATCCATATGAATCTCCTTTGATGTGATTCAATGTACAAATAAAAACAATTTAGACATGACATGTCGTAGGTCTTGGTGGAAGTCATGGTGTTGGGTGTGGGATCCCCCACGGGTCGTTTTGGGGCTCAAAGCCCATACTTTGGTCCAATTTTTGTAATCCTAATGTAAAGGCTACACATTTTGTGGTCGCAGAACATGTAGTTGTTAAAGAGTCATAGGGTTGTCTGCCCTTAGTTTTATAATATCATGTCGGTTGTAAAAGATCTAGCATGGTCTACGGACCATAGGATTGTATAAACAGAGCAAAGCTCTAAGTTAGCTAAGGCATTGATAACTAATTAATGACAAAGAATTGAGTCATATTTTTGGAGTAGAAGTCTAAGTTTCGTCCGTACTGTAGGTTGAGTCTCTGTAGCTGAGTGTGCAGAGGCCTAGAAGTCCGCATCTAAGTGTGTGCACTCCTGCAGCTGAGTGCGTAGGGTGGGTTGAGTCTCTAATCATCTAGAATTATCAATAAAGAGAAGTATTCTATAATTTCTACATTTTATTTCATGTCTATGCATCTATTATATTGGGTATGGATTTCACTTCTAATGCTTATATGATGCGTGAATGTGTATAAGTGTATTGGTTAAGTGAATGCAAGTAAGAACATTTTTTTACGTGAAGCTAATGAAGGTTTGTTAACAAGAAAAGTAAGATACATAGCATAGTTTGGGAAATATAATAGTTCACTACCCTAGTAGCATGAAAGCATATCGGCCCCTGGTTAGGGCTGTGCGGAAGCCGATTGTAATAGTTCACGAGGGTACTTATTGAGCCTCAAAATTACTCTTTCCCTAGCAACTCTCTCATTCCTTTTCTTTGTTTTTCCATAAGAAAGATGCATTCTCATCAGCAATAACCGCTATATACTACCTTGAGGAGGATATTTAGTGATCTACATGTTATGCTTTTATGTTTTGCTGTTTGAATAAATTTTAGTATATTAGCTACGGAACGCAGACTATTATGTAGCTAATCGGCTATTCTGCAACTACCTTCATGCTCTAACAGGTTCTAGCTGTCAGAGGGAGAAACTAGCCACATGGGCAACTTGGGAATCATCATGACGTGGACCCTATCCTATTCATTCAGCCTAGGTCGAGAAAGAAGATGGCATAAGACTATGGTCAATGGATAAGTCAAACACAAAGAGATCAAAGGTAACAGTGCTCCATTTCATGGTTAATTAATGCATTTCACATTGATGGGAAGCGTTATCCAGAGCAACTACTTGTACCTATGGACTCCAATAACCACTTGTACAAATGAATCCAACAACCACCATGTCTTTTATTTATGTCTCCAACAGCCAAGGAAGAAATTATGCATTCTTCCTTCTACGTGTTTGGTTGTAGCATGCTTTTATCCACAAATAGTCATATGATTTTTCTTATAAATACCTGTCTAAAGGATCGAAGAAGTGAGTAGTAATAGTAATAGTTTTATTTTGAAATCAAAGTTATAGACTCTGTAATTTCTAGGCATTTTGTGTCCATGTTTTATTATGAGAAGACCACATGTTTTTATGAACATCTGAAGGAGTTTTCTTGGAGTTGATTGAGCAAGCGTAGCCTAATCAGTTGTAGAGGGCCCTTGCACTAAAGAAGCTTTCATTTCATTTTATTTTTTTCTTCTTGTTAACTATAAATTCATCATTTTCTTTCTAAAACAATGTTTATAATCATTTTCTTACTAACAATGTTTATAATGAAATTTCCATCATTTTCTTATTAACAGTGTTTACAATTTAGAGCAGATTCCATTAGCCTGATCTCCTTTTAGTTTTTATTAGTAGTTCAGAAGATATAACTCAATGGTGTAATCTTGTTTCTTCAATTAAAAACTAACCTTGTTTCAGGATGAGAGTAGGATCGAAAAATGAAAAGGATACACTGTTGGATAGTTTACTTCATTCATTGTTTTTCTAGTTTAAATTCTCAATTAAATTGATGAGTGTCATTTACTGTCTTTGTCATTTCATTTTTAGTTTACTAACTCATGGTGTTAATGAATGTTTAAGGAAAACTCTTCAAGTTGATAATCCATCCTTAACTAAGTGGTTGAACATTTCATCTATGCAATGAGTTATTTCTATATCTTTGGATTTGCTTTCTCTTAGATTAATGAAGTACATAATTTCTCAAATGTCATCCCAAGGAGACTTTCTCCCAAAATTGAGTGGCAGAGTAACCAAGTATTTCATTTAAATTTTATTTCTGTAATTAGTTAGACATCAATTACAAATTTCACTTTCAGTTTTAATTCATGATTTGGAGATAATGGTAAAATAGGAATAGAAACTTTGTTTTCATATCTTGCTTGGCTCTATTTTCATTTTTAGATTTTGAGTAGTCTTTACAAAAGTTAGATTTAGTTTTGATAATTTAGATTATAAATCATTAGGAATTAAAAGACCAAAGAACCCCCCAAAACAACATAAAACATAAAAACAACGAAGTAGGAACGCTTACTAGCACAAATAGTGTACCACACTTCATCAGTTTACGATACCCAGATTGATAATTCATGAAGAGAAATTTAGGACACTAATTTGACCAAACATTTTGGCGCCATTTCTAGGAAAGTGTAACTAGGTAGCCTTATCTCTTACATTCAAAAAAAAAAATGATATGCATAAAGAACGAGACTCTAGGTGTAGATTTATAGCTAGGGGTAGTAGTTCAATTCCTACAACACCACCTACTCCACCAAGAACAAGGAAAGAAACACCTTCATCCCAAAGTCATACTCCCAGCCATAGAACACCTTAAACTCCAAAGGCAGAAATTCAATCAAAAGAATCTCCTACTTCATATACCAAATCAGTCCTAGAGGAGAAAAATCTTGGATCTCCAACAACAAGAATAGTTTTTTTCACCTCCATAGGAGAGCACATTTCAGTTGAACAATTAGGAATACCTGGTGAGGAAGAAGAAGTAGAACCTCTCTCCCATATCCCATTAATAGAAGAACTAGAGGAGGAGAAAGTAACCTTGCAGGTTGAACCATATACTAACTCTGAGGAAACTATAATGGCAAAAGAGGAGATGATGGGGAATTCAATCTGTTTGGAGGGGGTAGAGGAAGAGGTAGAGGAAACAATGGAGGAGACACAGGAAATATGGGAATAGATAATTCTTTTGGATTCCCTATAGTGGATGAGGAAACAAATGCCATAATGAAAAATATATCACCCTCTGTCCTCCCAAACTTCCATGGGTTAAAAAGTGAGGATCTTCAAACATTCTTATTTGAGTTTGAAGTCTTGTGCAGAATCTATGACTATCTAGAAGACTCTCAAAAACTCCAATTATTTCCTTCAACACTAAAAGGAGATGCTTTGAAGTGGTTCATGGGGTTAATCACTCAGTCCATTAGAACATGGAATGACATGAGAAAAACGTTTTTGGATAGGTACTTGGATTATTGCATGCCTACCAATCACAAAGATGAAGTGCTCAAAATGATGCAAAGAGAGGATGTAACCTTGGAGGATTTGATTGAAATATCCAACTATAGATTGAAAAGAGAAAAAATGGACACTTTAGATGAAGATACCTTGAAAGTTCGTTTATTAAAATCCATTAGAGATGAGTGGATAGATATACTTAACATTATGGGGAAGAGAGATATCTGTCAATTTCCATTAAATGATATAGGATAATTATGTGCTCGTCTTTTAAGAGGAAAATCTAAAACTGGGAAAGGTCCAAGAGATCGTTCTCTTGTTAGAGTAAACAAATCTACAACTAGATATGTAAGTAGGGTAGAAATTGGAAATATGCTTGACGAATTTAAAATTGGCATTCTAGGGAGTCTCAGTGACAAAATAAACACCCTTAAATTACAAAACAAGCAAAAAAATGAGGCTATGCTTTAGCCATTTTTTGTCCAAAATGCAGAAAAAAACATGCTCTAAGAGAATGCCCTTTAGATGCAAAAGTTGTAGAAAATTTTATGTTTTGCTCAGAAAGCCATGATACCAAGGGTTGTCCTTCAATTCCAGGTCTTAAGGCTGTCTTTCAAGAGGAAATAGTCCCAAATTTTGCGGAACCTTTTTGTTTTGTTACTAGAAGACCCTGACAGAGGCCTGAAAATTAGGGATTTAACAATCAAATATATCTTCAGCTGCCACCAAATTGGAATTCTTGGTAGCAACCTTGGCCTCAACCTCAAACACAATCTCAAACCGTAGGCACAAGGAGTACAAAATCCTTATGGGATATTTTCTGAATATTATCAATATCCTCCATCATATCCAAATTATCCTCCCCCACATATTCAGCAAAAAAATTAGTAGCCACAAATTCAAAATCAGAACCCTCAACCTTCATTAGCATTTCCACAACAATCTCCACAACAAAGCCAAAATCCTCAACTTAGTGCCATTTCAATAAAAGCCAAATCAACTAGCTACCCAACCATTACGAAACCCCAACAATAAAAACCCTCAGAATTCTTACATGGTAGAAGGAAAACAATTTCCAACTTGTATGATTTCTCCTCTAGATCTTAATGATGTCCAACTAAGATATGGTAGGATATTAGAAAAGGATAGACCTTCTATATTTATTCAAGAACAAGAAAGTTATGAGGAAGATTCTCTAAAGTTCAATAAAAGTTTTGGGGGGACATCTCTCCAAAATAAAAACATTGAAAAACAAAAACAAAAAGAATCATTGAACACAACTCCTATCATTGAGCAACCAACATCTACTTCTACACCTCCTTTTCCTGAAAGATTACAAATAGATAGAGGAGTAGAAAAGAAGATTATGTTGCCCAATTATGATTTTCTAGATGAATTGAAGAATGTCTGTATCAAAATCCCTTTGCGACAAACCATTAAAGAAATTCCAATTCTAGCGAAAACAATAAAGGAGTTGAGCATAAAGAAACTAGGAAGAAAATCAAAGGAAACAAAAATAATTCACATGGTAGGAAAAAAAGCAGACATAATGATGGGAAAATTTCCATACAAAAATATGTAGATCGAGGAAGTCCAATTGTGAAAACACATATCAATGGAGTTGAAATTCCAAATACATTGATTGACTTAGGGGCGGCAATAAACATCATCAGAAAACAAACTTTCGAGCAACTCAAGCTTCCTAATCTTCTCTACACACCTACCTTACTGCAAATAGTAGATAGATCAGTAATCAAACCAGATGGAGTGTTGGAAGATATTTCAGTATCCTTAGATTCTTTGGAATACCCTATTAATTTCATGATTTTCACTCCCAACAACAATCTAGGATGACATCCACTCATATTAGGAAGACCTTGGCTAGCCACAGATGATGCTTTTATTAGTTGTAGATCTAGTGACATGTATATTTCTGATGTTAATTCAACAAAAATATTTACTCTATATCTTCCAGCAAAAGAAATCATAGAAATAGATGACAAAGAATGGATTGATGATGAAGATGATATTCAACCTCTCTTTACTATTTCAGATATTAGTGAAGATAGTCAAATTTTAAATACATTAGAAAAATTTGAATCATCTTTAGAATATGGCCATGAGCAATTTCAAGAAAAATGTAATGTTGAATATTTGTCATCTAGGGAGATGTCTCTCTATTCTATGAAAGAGTTTGGTATCTCTATAATTGGAATTTTTCCAGGTAGGACATTGAACATAAACAAAAACTTGGAGAAACTACAACAAGAAGAGCTAATCAAAACATTACAAAAACATTTTGCTGCATTTGCATGGGAATGCACCGACATGAAAGGCATTAATCATAAGACTTGTATCCATCACATCTACATTGAGGAAAGTTGTAGACCTATCAGGCAACCTCAAAGAAGGATGAATCCAAATCTTAGAGAAATTGTGAAAGAAGAGCTCCAAATATTACTGAATGTAAACTTCATTTACCCAATTTCAGATAGCCAATGGGTTTCTCCTTTGGTAATTGTTCCTAAAAAGAATGGTAAATGGAGGGTGTGCATTGATTATTGGGAACTGAATAAAGAAACCCTTAAAGAACATTCACCGTTTTCTTTTATAGATCAATTGTTAGATACATTAGCTAGTAAGAAGTATTTATCATTCTTGAATGGTTTTAGTGGTTATAATCAAATTCAGGTAGCACCTAAAGATAAGGATAAAACCACATTTACTTGTCCATGGGGAACTTATGCCTACTAAGTACTTCTTTTTGAGTTATGTAATGCACCTACAACATTCCAAAGAGCAGCAATAGGGATTTTTTCTGATCTAATACATGATTGTGTAGAGGTATATATGGATGATTTTACAGTCGATGGGAATACATTTCAAGAAGATTTGGAAGCTTTGGAAAAAGTTCTTAAAAGATGTAAAGAAACATACCTTTCACTAACAAATGAAAGATGTTTTATGATGTTTACAGAAGGTATTGTTTTAGGACATCACATTTCAAGAGATGGGATTAAAGTTGACAAATCTAAAGTTGAAGTCATCTATAAATTATCAATTCCAAATTGCCAAAATGATGTTAGAAGTTTTCTAAGATTTACAGGATACTATTGAAGGTTTATATAAAATTTCACTAAAATAGCATCCCAACTCTTCAAATTGCTTACCAAAGATTTTGAATTTAATTGGAATTTTGATTGCCAATTGGCATTTGAAACCTTAAAAAAAAAAAATTCTGAAGCACCCATTTTAAGAGGTCCAAATTCGAAACACCCTTTGCATATTTCAACAGATGCTTCAGATACAACTCTGGGAGCTATATTGGGACAAAACGATTTGATTTTTTATGCTATTTACTATACAAGTAAGAATATGACTCCCACTGAGTTAATTAATATTGTGACTGAAAAGGAATTTTTAGTTGTTGTTCATGCAATTAACAAGTTCAGACACTATATAATAGGCTATGAAACCTTTTTTCATACAGATCACTTTGCAATTAGATATTTAATGAATAAACCTATTACTAATGGCAGAGTTACAAGATGGCTTTTACTTTTGCAAGAATTCAACATTAATGTGCTATTAGACCTGGAAAACAAAACGCAGTTGCTGATTTCTTATCTAGGATTCAGAATATCAAAGAAGATTCTCTGGTTGAAGTCAAGTTTCCTTATGAACATCTTTTAGCAGTAACTACTCAAACTCCTTGGTTTGAAGATATTGCTAAATATTTGGTCACAGGAAAGTTACCTTCACATTTGTTTCCTAGAGAGAAAAGAAAAAATATTGAGGAAAGTGTAAGATATTCATGGATCACTAATGAATTATATAAAATAAGCCCAGATCTTATGATCAGAAGGTGTGTTAGGGAAGATGAAATGCCCGAGATTGTTAAGGAATGTCATGATGAGCCATGTAGTGGACACTTTGTTGACAAGAGGAAAACCTCTAAAGTCCTTTCTTTAGGATATTATTGGCCATACATCTTCAAACATGCTAAAGAATATGTCAGGAGATGTGACAGCTACCAAAGGGTAGGGAAACCTTCTCCCTCAAATGAAATGCCATTATAAATTCAGGTACTCATTGAACCTTTTGAAAAGTGGGCATTAGATTTTATTGGGCCAATTAATCCTCCATCTAAGTAGAAGAATTATATATTAGTATGCACTGATTATGTCACTAAATAGGTAGAAGCCAAAGCATTACCTTTTGCTAATGAAAAATCTATACTTAATTTTCTTTTGGACGACATCTTCACTCATTTTGGTGTTCCAAGAGAGATTGTGATAGATTAGGGATCTCAATTTACATCTAAAATGTTGGAAGGGCTTGTGGAAGAATACAAGGCCAAACATAGGAAATCTACTCCCTGTCATCCACAAGAAAATGGTTAACTAGAATCTACAAATAATGTGATTGAAATAATTCTCACCAAGATTGTGCATCTCAATGGAAGAGATTGCGCAAAAAGGCTTCCTAAAGCCTTATGGGCCTACAGAACTACATGGAGGAACACGACTGGACATACACCCTATGAACTTATTTATGGGAAACAAGTTCTATTCCCTATCGAGTTCCAAATCAGAACTTTCAAGATGGCAGTCAAACAAGGACTAGATTTATCAGAGGCACAAAAACATAGGCTAGAGCAATTAAATGAACTTGATGAAATTAGGCAAGAGGCAGTTCAAAGGACTAGTATAGTCCAAAAACAGAGGGCTAAATGGCATGACAAATATATCAAGTACAAGAGGTTTCAAGTGGGAGATTTTGCGCTATTGTTTGATTCAAAGTTTAAAGATTTTCAAGGGAAGTTTCAAACTCATTGGCTTGGGCCATATGAGATTGAAAAAGTCTTTAGTAATGGAGAAATGAGGATAATAACAATAGTCTTTAGTAATGGAGAAATGAGGATAATAATAATAGATGAAAGTAAAACTCCTCTTCTTATGAATGGTCATATATTAAAGCTATATCAGAAACCAATTTCGAAAGAGGATTTCATTAATTTTTTCCAAGACGATTTTGAAATGAAGCTAGTGAAGAAGAATCTCGTTTCTCCACTAACTTAGTCATTATTTCTCCTAAAAAAAAATATTTTATAAGGTTTAAAACCAATCATTGATTTGAATACTTATATAGAAAATACAGGGTGAAAATCAGAGATTTTTGACACCCTATATATTCCATTTTCTTTCTGTAATAAGTAGTGACAAGAAGCTACAATCACTCTATAGTTTAGATTTTGCAAATTCATCATCTCATCTCACCTCACTTTGTTTTATTTTTGAAGTTTCACTTCATCCCATTGTGATATTTCATCAATAAATGTTTCAATTTTTTCTTTTATAGTTTTCATTCCATCTTCATTTCATGTATCATCTTGTCTTAAATCTCATTTCATTTCACTTAAATAGCCACTTCCATTTCATTCATGATCCATAAGCCATATTCCAATTTGTGTTTCACGTTCTATAGTTGATTCTATTCTGTAGCTAAAATTTGTTTATCAGTTCAGGCACAAGTGTACAACTCATAATAAAATCATGTATGCAGGCAATTGAAGAAAAATCAATTTTTGAAGACCAACCATGCTCAAGGTACCTGTCGATCAACATCAAAAAAATTAGCAAGCGAAAGGTAAAGGTTCCAAATGGATTTGAAGAAAAATCAATTTTTGAAGACCAACCATGCTCAAGGTAACTCTGGATGAACATCAAAAAAATTAGCAAGCGAAAGGTAAAGGTTCCAAAGGTAAAGGCAAAAATTTATTTCAAAAAGCAATTTGAAAACATAAGTTTGTATAGTATTTAGGAAGCATATATAAAGCGTACATCATGCGGACAGAAAGCTCCCAGAATGGTTCATGGTCAAGGGGCGGATCTATAGCGAACATAAAGTGAACGACTAACTCGTTCCTATGGCGAACAAAAATTGTACACGGAAAGGAAGCGTACTTAATGTGTACAGAAAGCAGACAGAAAGGTAGGTACCAGAGGGTGAGGTACGAACGCTTGACTAATAAGGCCGCCATCGCTCGACCTCCTTAATCAACCATCATTTTATTTGGTCGCCACTACATCTCTGCCATATCTTCCATCTTTAATGACAAATGGTCTCAATGATTCTTTCAAGACAAATCTTCACTTCAAACTCCATAACGTATACTCAAACGGTCCTCCACAACTCCACCTATTGACGATCAAGATGACAATGTGACCTACCTATCTACGACTCTCTAAACCCTTATTGTTTATTTATTACATGAAAACTCTTAAGTTTATCTCTCATATTCATGCAGTTTTTTCATATACATAGTCTTTCTATTTTCTATATACACAGTCATTCCATTTCTTAAATTGCAATCGTTTTATAAACAATGAGAGTAATTTTGAAGGTTAACCGAAAATAGGGGATATGGGGCTTATTGTCAAGACATAGCCCATAGGGATAAAGTATATGGAGGGGTATCCACATCTTAAAGGGATGCTACAGAAGGCCGGATGGTTAAATTTTATTGAAAAAATCGACAGCTACCAAAAGGAAATGACCAAGTCTTTTGCAAGGTCATTTGATGGCACAGAAGTGGAGATAGGAGATATAAAATTTGCAGTCACAGAATCCTTCATAGCAGAAGAAACAAAGCTACCGAGACAAGGAGAAAGATGGTCTAAAAACAAAGAATTTCATGGTGAATCTTGGAAAGTGATCCTTAAAAACCCAAGTATGGATGTTACAGTATTTACGAAGGGAATTCCTATTTCAACACTCAAAAACAAATGGGGTAATATGATATTAATATTGAAATAAATTCATTATATGTGAAGAAATATTTGGGTTTATGTATGTTTACCATATATGTTTATTAATGAAGTTTCTAGAAAATGTAACCATCAACCTTCTCTTCTTCCTTCTAAACAGTCTAAGAAGGATGACTACAGATGTCCAAAAGAAAATTGAATCCATAGAAACAACTATGTGTCATCATGGATTAGTGAAAATACTAGTTGAATTCCATTTGAAAAGTGTAGGGGATACAAGGGAAGATTTCTTGGTAAGAAATTTTTTTCTAGGATGCTCCAGAGTCACCCGAGGAGAGTCATGTTAACAAAAGTAGGAGGAGAAAGATCAACATTAAAATTGAAACCTCCTCACAAAAAAATGATGCAGAGACAACTTCTAAACCAGAGGTTAGAAAACAGAATAAATAGAAAGGAAAAATAAAAGAGAGAGTTGAAGGAATCAATGAAGACATTCCTAAACCTTCATCACCATAATAAGATGAACAACTACTCTTCGAAAGACTAACCAAGGTTAAGGAGCAAATCAAGAAAAAGAAGGAGATAGGGAAGATGAAGAAGGACACAAGAGAAGAAACCATAAGCTTCCAAACTTGAGAAGGAGCTCTAGACTTTGAGGTCAGGTGAGGAAGGTAACATCAAAAGAAGCCCAGTTCATAAACTTAGAGGAATAAACTCCAGTTCAATCCCCTGATAGTATTCCACGTGAACACAATCCATAAAAATCTCCTGCACATAATTTTGAAGGCAGCCCAAGCAGAGCTTCTCCTAGCATAGATCCAATACAACAACAAATCTATGACTAGATAGAGTCATTAGAGAGAAAGGATATCTCAATGGATCCGGGATCCTCAACAAATCTAGAGCAGCCTATCAATCCACAAGAGCCTCGAACTAGCTCTCTCAAACAAGAAATATTTGAGTTAGATATTTTGAACATGCACATTTAAAAAGAAAATGAAACCTTAAGGGAACACAAAAAACTAGATAGAGCCATTCATGACAACACAATGTTGCACCTACGATTATGGTACAAGAAAAATAGGAAGTTGAGTTGAACACTTATCAACCTCAAATACAGATTTCTTATGAGAAGCCCAGGATGGTAGTTAGTGCAAGCAGAGGTAAGAAAAGAAAGTTGGATGTGCTGACAAAAGTGTCAGAACAGATGTAATAGGAGAAAGATATTCACATTTTTGAAAATTAAATGAGGACATGCAATGATTTTGTAGTGGGGGTATGTTAAACCTAAAAATTACTCTTTCCCTAGCAACTCTTCTCATTCCTTTTCTTTGTTTTTCCATAAGAAAGATGCATTCTTATCACCAATAACCAGTATATACTGTCTTGAGGAGGACATTTAGTGATTTACATGTTATGCTTTTATGTTTTGTTGTTTGAATAAATTTTTGTATATTAGCTATGAAACACAACCCATTTTGCAGCTAATCGATTGTTTCACAGCTACCTTCATGCTCTAATAGGTTCCAGGTGTCAGAAGGAGAAACTAGCCACATGGGTAGCTTTGAAATCATCATGACATCGACCCTATCCTATTTACTCAACCCAGGTCGACAAAGAAGATGGCATAAGAATACGGTCAATGGATAAGTCAAACGCAATGAGACTGAAGGTAACATGACTCTGTTTCATGGTTAATTAATGTGTTTCACAATGACGGGAAAAATTATCCCGAGCAACTACCTGCACCTATGGACTCCAACAACCACCATGTCTTGGATTTATGTCTCCAGCAGCCGAGGAAGAAATTCTGCATATCTATCTTCTATGTATTTGTTTGTAACATGCTTTTCTCCACAACCAGTTATATGATTTTTCTTATAAATACCTATGTAAAGGACTAAAGAAGTGAGTAGTAATAGTAATATTTTTATTGTGAAATCAAAGTTATAGACTGTAATTTCTGTGCATTTCGTGTCCCTATTTTAATATGAGAAGACTACATGTTTCTATGAACATCTGAGAGAGTTTTCTTATAGTTGATTGAGAAATCATAGCTTAATCAGTTGTAGAGGGCCCCTGCACTAAAGAAGGTTTCATTTCATTTTTTTTTTTCTTCTTGTTAACTGTAAATTCATCATTTTTTTTCTAAAGCAGTGTTTATAATCATTTTCTTACTAACAATGTTTAAAATGAAATTTTCATCATTTTCTTATTAACAATGTTTAAAATTTAGATTAGTTTCCATTAGCTTGATCTCTTTTTAGATTTTATCAGTGGTTTAGAAGATATAAATCAATGGTCTAATCTTGTTTCTCCAATTAAAAGCTAACCTTGTTTTAGGATGAGAGTAGGATCGAAGAATGATAAGGATACACTCTTGGATAGTTTAATTCATTCACTGTTTTTCTAGTTTAATTTCTCAATTAAATTGATCAGTGTCGTTTACTATCTTTGCCATTTAATTTTTAGTTTACTGACTCATGGTGTTAATGAATGTTTAAGGAAAACCCTTCAAGTTGATAATTCATCCTTAACTAAGTGATTGAAAATTTCATCTATGCAATGAGTTATTTCTATATCTTTGTATTTTCTTTCTCTTAGATTAATGAAGTAAAAAATTACTCAAATATCATCCCAAGGAGACATTCTCCCAAAATTGAGAGGCATAGTAACCAAGTATTTCGTTTAGTTTTATTTCTATAACTAGTTAGACATCAATTGCAAATTTCACTTTCAATTTTAATTCATGATTTGGAAATAATGGTAAAATAGGAATAGAAACTCTACTTCCATTTATTTCTTAGCTTTGTTTCCATATCCTTCTTAGCTCTATTTTCATTTCTTTCTTAGCTCTATTTTCATTTTTCGATTTTGAGTAGTCTTTACAAAAGTTAGATTTAGTTATGATAATTTACATTGAAAATCATTAGGAATTAAAAGACCAAAAAACCCCCAAAACAACATAAAAGATAAAAACAACGAAGTAAGAAGGGTTAGCAAACATAAACAGTGCACTACGCTTCATTAGTTTACGATACCGGGATTGATAATTTATGTAGAGCAATTTACGACACCAAATTGACCAAATAATAATGAAGGGTAGAACAAAGGGATGAGAAACCTTCCCGAAGGAAGGTATAGTTGGAATAAACCAACATCACATCCGTCTCAAGGGTGTGGAAACTTGGTTCTAGCATCTCACCATACTGATGCGGGTGAGACTTCAGTCTGCACTCCGTGGGCTGATGCCAAAAGGGTCAGTAGTGTAGGGATTTGTTTAGCTAACTAACGTTGAACCTGGGTCAGGCCCCCATAAGCCAACAAATGGTTTCGTTGCCAGCGCTGGAATCTACATAAATAAGTGTGATTTTCTATCATTGGAATCCAACAAGAAAGAACTCAAAGGCTGGTTGGATAGAAGAATTCACAAGTTCGCGACACAAGAGAATAGAAACCCGTGAGTGTCAAAAGAAGAGTGGCTAGGCAGTTACCTATATATGGAGATCCATGAAATATTTTTCTCCTCTTTCTCTACTAAACTATATGAGTAGATCATGAAGCTAGTAGATAGCAAAGGAAGGTGGAAGCTTGATGGTCCTATTGTCTGGACCCCAGAGCTGGTGCGAAGGTTGTGTTGACCTATGTTGTCATTGATGTCAATATGGAAATATTATAGATACTAGATGACAATATGAAGCCAAGGGGAAGCTGAGCATATCCACGAAGAGACAGGAGCAAGGCCATCAGGATAGCCAATCCATAAGCAAGAGAGGTATATTGTAGAATATCAAAACAAACAGAGGAGGTCTCTTTGAAAGACATTGCTAAGCCAGAGGAGCCACAATGGAGCAAGAGGAGCCATATCGGAGGACCATTTCATGTAATACATGCCCAAGAAGAACCAAGAGGTGCTACAGGAGGAGTCATATACATATATCATATATATATGCCAAAATAGAGCTAGGAAGAACAGAGCCAACATAAGAGCAAAACAGAGCCATCAGAGAGCATAACAGAGGAGCAAGGCATAGACATATATATACATGCATTTACACTATCAGAGAGCTTATATGCATGCATTTAATAGCTATCGGGAGCTATCAGAGCAAGAATGTCAAATAATGCACTATCAGGAGTAATATATTGTATATGTAGGTGAATTACACTATCGGGAGCTATCGGCGACCAAAAACCCATATATGTATGCTTTAAAACTATCTATGGACAAAAAGCCATATATATATGCTTTAACACTATCAGCGGCCAAAAGCTATGTATATATGGCAAATACACTATCAGAGGCAGAAAGCCTAAGTTATATGGAAAATACACTATCGGTGTAGACTCACAGAAAATACACTATCGACAAGTGCGCTATGGAAAATACACTATCGAGGTGGAATATTTAAGTATACTGGAATACACTATCAGAGCGAAGAAGGTTATGTATATCTTGGCATATACATATACATCAGCGATAATGAAATCGGTGGGTTCTACCATTCCATCACCCCAATGCCCCAGACTCCAATGTATGTCGTGGACCCGATGGTCCGATTGCAACATTGTTCAATGCAATATTCCATATGTAGGAGGATCGGCCTTCGACCATCGGTGGTGTCATGGGCCCGACATATAAAGGACCTATGGAAGCTAGGAATCGCCGATTGCAACTACACAGCCGGACACAATGGGTCTTATATACCCAACTGTATAAGGGTTGAGTTTTGCACATAAGGGATTTTCAATGTATTGACGAGTTCCAGTGTAAAGCCCGAAATACAAAGGAAAAGCACCAAAATCCTTGATCACCGATTGAGATTTAAGTAGCGGACCCAATACAGTATAGATGTGCGGTAATAACTCTTGAAGTCTGCCCTTCAATGTTTCCCCGTATTTTTCTCTAATTTCCTGTGTATTTGAATATTTTCCATGCGTGGAGTTTTTAAGGCCAAAGATGCACATAAAATGCAATCAATAGTTTAGGAGCCCTGAACGATAGTTCAGTGGGCTAAATCAAGCTAATTGCGATTGCGACTGGGATGTGGCATGTTCATTACAATGTTGTCTATGTGTCTACCTGCTATCATGAAAGAAAAGGAGCGTTGTTATAGTTTTTTTGGAATATGTGTTCTCTGTGTATGATTTCGGTCCTCGACATTTAATCAACGTGTCAGAGGAGTGCTGGTGAGCACGAAGAGATAGAGGAAACCAAAAATACTAAGGAGGAATCCAAAGGGCCAACGAAGAGAGGAAACCAATAGACAAAGGCATGAGGAATGAATAAAAGAGGAAAACATAGAACAGGAGGTGTTGTTGGACGTTGTTGTGTTGTTGAAATAAGCTGGAGGAAATAGAGGCAGTAGCAGGGTCCAGCAGAACAAAAAAAAGGGTTGTAGGACCAACAGGACAGGAGGCATCCGAAGGGTGAGCTTCTCAGCTAATCGTGTAACCCTGTGAAAGAATTAATTAGGTATACAATGCAGTCTGAAGTATAATTATGTGATGTAATGAATAGAGTTTTAACTAACACTGTTTGAAGGCAGAAGAAGGTAGTAGAGAAACAGTCATGTTGAAGCATTCCCTGTGACAATAACAACATATGCTTGAACAAAAGGTAGGTTCTTATGCAAAGTTTAGTGCAGCTATAGTGGGCTCACTAAATCTGTGTGGAAATATGATCAAAGGTCAGCTATTGGAGACTCTATCGGAACTATATGAAGAGTTGTAAAGACTCCTTCAAGAGAAGACTGGTTGTCATTGATGCTGTAGCATGGAGACTACAATCAAGCTATAAATACATAGAACTTAGTAATGAAGAGTTCTGAGAGCAGAACATTACTATCAAATGTGCCTTGACAAGATTGGATCAGAACCCTTAGGGTTGGTGCCTCAAAAGCAAGAAGGATTGGAGTCCTTGGGGCAGGTGCCTCAGAAGTAGGAAGGATTGAAGTCCTTGGGGTTGATGCCTCATAAGCAAGAAGGATTGGAGTCCTTAGGGCTGGTGCCTCAGAAGTAAGAAGGATTGGAGTCCTTGGGGTGGGTGCCTTAGAGGTAAGAAGGATTGGAGTCCTTGGGTTTGATACCTCAGAAATAGGAAGGATAGGTGTCCTTGGGACTGGTGTCTCAGGAAATGGAAGGATTGAAGTCCTTGGAAGTTGGTGCTCCTAAGTCTAAGGTTGTTACCTTGGCAAAATAGAGTTGGAGCTCTGGAGATTGGAACCTCACCAAAGTCCAAGTTGGTGCTTGGAAACTGATTGCAACCATCTATATATTGTATCTATTTCACTGCAAAGATTATATTAATAAAATAATTTATTCTTGTTGTTCATCTTGTGTTCTTAATATAAATGTTTTAAATGGTAAAACACTAGTTGGAAAAGGAAATATTGGTTCACCCCCCTCTCAGTATTTCCAACAATTGGTATTAGAGCTAGTACCTTCACTCAAGGCCTAACAACTTTAAGGTTGATATTTAGAACACAAATGGAGAAGTCAAGGAAGAATGTCTCCAATCCTCCTAAGGATGTGTCTCCCTCTACTACTAAAATAGAAGACAATCAATTTGAGGAGGCTCCAAGGCTCGATGGGAACTTTAATATATGGGAAGCAAGAATGAGGAATTTCTTACAGACTCAAGGCATTGAAATCTTGAAATCAATGATTGATGATAGCAGGATGAATAGAGAATCCAAGGAGTACAATGCAAAAGCAATGAAGGCAATATTGAATGGGATACCTGATTCTGTAAAGAACAATCTAGGAAAATGTTCATCAGCAAAGGGTATATGGGAGAAACTTCATGACCTTCACTCAAAAGGAGCACTGACCATGACCATCAGTAAAGAAGGTGATGGAAATCTAGAAGGAAATCCATAACCCATCATAGAAGCTGAACATGAGAATGACGACTTCACGGCTAAAGCAGACCTAGAAGATGAAGAGAATGAAAAAGATTTTGTAGAATATCTCCTCGCTCAACTTATGGCTACCATGCAAGAAATTAACAAATTGAAAAAGGAAAATAAGGAACTTAAGAAGATAGCACTAGCTGGTGACAAAGATCAAGTAAGGGAGAAAGTTGACCTTGTCAAGCTTCAAGTACAAGAAAGGGATGAAGAGCTTGTCAAGCTTAAGAAGGAATTTCATCAAAGCAAAATAAAGCATCATGAATAAGTCATATATATGAAAAACCAATTGGATAAATCAAGGACGTGGGAAGATACCTTGTCATATCAACTTGAACAATGGCACAAGAACTTGAACAAAATTGAAGAAGAGATTGATCAGTACAAGGTAGAGGTCTCCTCTTTCAAATCCCAACTACAAGAAGCAAGGAAACAAGCACAAGGAGCTAAGAAGACAATGAAAGCATTGGAAGTCATAGAAGGACAGGTTGATGAAGCAGGAAAGCAAAGAAACACTATGATCTTATTGAATTTAGGCTTTTGTGATCCATACCAATTTTTGAGAAGATTCTTCGGCAAAAATCACATAGAGATACCTTTGTTGACGCTTTTCAAACCAACCAGTGTGGTTCATCGTCGGGACAAGTTGAATGCGTAGATCTCGCATTGCACATTAAATAGATAGGGCAAAATATCCAATGACCTAATTTTCTAGACAGGTAACAGCTAGAATGACAACAGCTAGATTGGACCGGGAAACAACTAGTTTAACTTTATAAGTTAATTTAATATTCTTGTTAATGTAAATGGATCATTCTAATATATTAAGAAAATTATAAAATATATTAACTTGAAATTGTTATTATAAATATTAAAACTATTTAATTAAATTCTAATTAAAATAAATTAATTTAAAATTGTTAGAATAAATTAATTTAAAATTGTTAGATATTATTTAGTTATAAAAGTTAAAATTAGAGTAAGCTATATAAATAGTTCATTATATTCTAATTAAAATATACGTTAAATATATATTAATATTAACTTTTATACTAAATAATATCTAACAATTTTAAATTAATTTATTTTAATTAGAATTTAATTGAATAATTTTAATATTATAATAACAATTTCAAATTAATCTATTTTATAATTTACTTAATATATTAAAATGATCCATTTAGATTAACAAGAATATTAAATTAACTTATAAAGTCAAACTAGCCATTTCCCGGTCCAATCTAGCCGTTACCTATCTAGAAAATTGGGTCATTGGAGATTCTGCCCTATCTATTTAATGTGCAATGCGAGATTTTCTCACTCAACTTGCCCTGACGATGAACCACACTAGTTTGTTTGAAACGCATCGACAAAAGTATCTCTATGTGATTTTCACTAAAGAATCTTCTCAAAAACACTATGATCTATTAACTGAAAGAAAAAGATGAAGAAATCTTCAAATTAAAATATAACATGAAGCTTCTCAAGGCTGAAACATTTAAAGCTACAAGGATCAAGGAAGAAATGAAGAGTAGTCAAGCAAAGAATGAAGAAATCTTCAAAATGAAGTTAGATATCATCTCCCTTAAAATAGAAGCAGATGAAGCTACTTGTATCAAGGAAGAAACTGCGAAACAACTTGCTAAGAAGAATAATGAGTGTGAAAGATTGGAAGAAGAAATCGTCTTCCTCAGAACAAAGGTTGAAGGGATGAACAAAATCTTGAAGAGCTCTCAAGCCTTGGATGACATGCTCAGCTATCATAGATGTCCATTTTATAAATTAGGTCCCGGGTATGCAGTTGAATCCTCAAACAAGAATGAAATTGTTTTTAAAAAAAGGGATGTGGAGAAGCCAGAAAGAAATGGTGATGCTCCCAATTCCAGCAAAGGCAAGGAGAAAAATCAAGGCTACAATAGAAGAAATCGTGCTCCAAGAAGAAATGTAGATGATGTCAAAAATGCGAGAGGCAATGGTTATCATCAAAGGATCTCAAGATAGGAAGGCTTTAGAAGTACATCAAGGAAATCTCCATCTACCAGGTATCAGAGTTCATTTTTTGGTTATTGTTATTCCTGTACAAACTTTTGTCACATGGCAAAAGACTGTAAACCATCTCGTAGAGATAGATATTATAGTCCCCAACAATCTCCAAGAAACAATTTTGCAAGAAGAAATCATGAATTCTTATTCATGAAGAATGTAGAATGCTTCAAGTGTCATAACATTGGTCATATGGCACGTGACTATAACCTAACTTGGCCTCTTACACAAGCTAGAACCATGTAAAACAAGAAAGTTACACTATTATGGAGAAGGAAGCAAATACAACTCGAAAGTCCCTTGAGCTCTCCAACCAATAGCATATGTCATTGGCCTGAATTTTGACAATCTGAGCATTTGATGGGAAGACTCCCAAAAGAAATGAAGCATACCATTAGGGGGATCTTATGATTCTTGATCATTATTGTAGAAGCTATTAGTGAAAGGGTCCATATGTGTTATCGGGAAAAATAGTGTCCATTCAGAGCTGCTAGTCCCACTAAGACAGGTAGCTATCTTAGAAATAAACAAACTAAAGTTACTTGCGTTTTCCTTTATGGGAGATAGATGAGAAAGTAGCAGAGAGTACCAACCTTAGTCTTTCGCTTGGCTCCTTGATTGTTTCCTTTCCCCTTTGACAGAAGTCCACCACTCTTTCCTCACTTATCCCACTTCAAAGAACACCTATGGAATCGAAGCAGCATGATACCATCAAAACATAGAGATCTATAACCATAAACAATATAGGATCAAATATATATTAACCATACAAATGCATGTATCAAGAGAATTTTCAGAGATACACAAACATATGAACGAAAAATCTAATAGCTTTATTGATAGAAGTAGTAGAAGAGAGGATTACAACCCATTGGTCTGAACCAGTGCCATCCTCCCAGCATGAAATCCCTCTTCACCTCATGAAAACCTTAGATCACCGAACAATGTTGCACAGAGAAACCAACAACACTTCCTTACAAAAATACAAAATTCTAGCCTCTGGATCACTCGGATGAGGGATCCATATATAGATGTTTGCAAGCGGGTGAGTCAGCTTCTGGGATTTTGATTAGTGTCCTCTCTCTGATAGTTCTTGGTTCCGCTTGGATATTCATGATCTCTTACTCATCCCTGGGAAAATTCAGAGAGGCAAGTGTGAAATGGGCAATTTCTAGAAGATTCTTTGGGTTTCCACCTAGCCAACTGCCTCTGCCATTTGTCCGCTCTCGCTCATCATACCCCATAAAAGGGCTTTTCAGTATTCAGCACACTTTTTGCATGTGGTAGGTAAGATACATCGCACCCTTAGCATTGAGATGTTTGTATGGTCCAGTTTTGACCAATTTTGAGTAGTTTTTTAGGGAGAACTTTTGGGAGATGATGTAATCAGCTGACCTTGCTCCTTTAGGGTATGAAACAACACTTTTAGGGACTTAGAAGCCCTTGGATTATAAACATATGTGATTGGGGTTATAGTGCCCAAATATATCTATAACAGTTGCCCCCTAAAGCATGAGGTTGTAAGTCTTCAGATGTCGGGTGAAATTCTTTATCATGAGGATCCGAGGTTTTTCTAACTGGAAGGTGACCTGTAATAAGATAAAACGAAATACATTATCTTCATAATATTTTCATGATCTAGCTGAGGTGGGCATTCCCATGCTCAGCTTTATAAATTCATTGTCATGTACATAGGACAAACAACCGTCTCTGTGGCAGACTGGTGATTCTGGTAGAGCCATCATCCTTTGGAATGGATGATTATCTGTGCAGCAATGATGTGCATTTGATGTCTTTATTTTCTTGAATATATTGTAGCCCGGGTGGATGAAGCTAGATCCGGGGTCTTCAAAACTCGTTCAATCATCACTTGAAGTACAATTCGATCCATGTGAAAAGATGTTCTAGCGTCGAACATGGAAAGACATTGCCCGATTACCAACCAATGATGTAAGCTATCAATAAGCGTAAGAGGAATCATCGATAATGATAATGATCCTCAAGGTACTACAGTATAATTCACGTGGTGTGAATACATGAGTCGATGTCGAACACCATGCGAAATATTTTGGTCAAAGGCCGTTAATGTAAACCTATCGATGGAAGTGAGAAACTTGTCATTGAGGCATGTAAGCTTCAAAGTACTGAAAGGGTTGTTCCTAGGTTGACTTCTTGGATAATGAGATGACGTCAACAAGAAGTGACTCGTTGTAGGAGGGCATTAATGAATCCCACATCTATGACACAGAACAGAGCAAATGATTTTGTGGAGGTGAGAACGATCTAATGATACAGGGTTCATGGTGGTGGTCACGAAAGAATGGAGCGTGAAGGTATTGCAGCGGATGAGACACAAGCTGGGTTGGTGAATTCTCTGAGTGACTTCTCTTGAACATATCAGCAACACTGAAATGGATTGGTAGCGTTAACCCTAAAAATGGATGGTACAATGGACCTATGGTTATATGACTGGTGAACGGAATAACCTAATCCAACTCAATCATGGTGATAGAGTGAAAGTGTCATGTTCAACAGGGACCTGCTACTAATAAAGTTTCTTCAAGTTTTATTCCCAATTTTTCCCTAGTCATTTCTAACCAGTTCCTCTTTACTTTTGTCAAGCTTGAGGAGGATAACATGTTCTTGTTCTATAATTTTCCCTTCGGGAAAACCCGTCGCTATGTTTTAACGAGCCTAGAGATAATGAAACTCACTCTTGCCTACATGGACAAGTTTGTCACTATTTTTTTAACAAGTTTAATGACAAAGATAACTCAGTCCTTTTCATTTTTAGAGAGTCTGAAAAAGGATAGAAAGGAAACTCAAGTATTCTTTTTTTGTAATGTAATCCCTCAAGTCTGAAAAAGTATAAAACAATACGAAAGGGATGGCTTTTCGATAGTTTTAACGAGCCTGACAAGATAAGCGCTCGATATTTTTGTGTAATGATCCCTCAGGTCCAAAAAAAATAAAATCTAGAAGAGGGATAGAACTTCCGATCATTTTAACGAGCTGGAGAGGCCAATTGCTTGGCAGTCTTTTCATATTTTATGAGTCAAATGAAAAGAGCTTAAAGGAGACTCGTTTTTTGAGGAACGAGGGATGTTTTCAGATAGCAGCTAGTTCTAGGTAAGGTTTGGAACTTTTTCAATCATGGCAGTGTAAAGAAGGTGGCTAATAGGATCACTCGTTGCAACTGTTCCTCAAAAGGGGTAAACAATCAAATGGAGGTGTATGATCGACCAAAAAAGAGTGGAGGTGATGGTAAGAGCACGACCAAGGCTCAAAAGTTGATAATGATGCGATTGCAATGGTTATTTACTGGAGGTGGGTTCATTTTTTAATGAGCTTAAACTCTGGTGGAACATTTTCTCATTGCTAGGTTTATTTTTTAATGATCTTGAACTTCGCGTAAAACTACCCACGCCAGTCATATAATAAGGATGTCTCATTGATAGGTTCATTTTTTAGGGAGCTTGCCCCATTTGAAACTTTTCTCCAGAGCCTTTTGTTACGCGAGCTAAGAACAACCAATCCTATGAGTTTAAAGGGTTAAGAACCTACAAACTAAGAAAATAAATGATCGCTTTTCACTTGTATGCAAAAAGGTTTGCATGCCCCCAGGTATAACGAAGTAGAGTTTCCAGGCTACCATTCGATTTGCAGACAAAACACTTTCTTGGCTCTGTCGGGAATATCACCTTTGACGAAGGAATCCTTTTCCAGTCTAATTCATTTTTCAAAAAAGACAGGATAGTCAGACCAGTCATATTCCTACGCGGAAACCTACCTTATATCTAGGGTTTTCTTGTCGAAGCAAACCAGGGCACATGCCTCCTAGGTTTTAGTCACAATCATTGAATCACTCGTGCTCATCAGGTAGATGGACTAGAGATTGATGAGACATTCCTTGCACAAAAAGACCAGATAGGGATGGCACTTGACTATTAGCTATGTGTGACTTGGGGAATGAAAGTTGGTCTAGGAGCTAGACCACTCTACCTTCATGCAGAAAACACATCACTTGAAAGAGTGAGGAAACAATAGCTCCCATGCTATAAATGTAGTCACACCCAAGGAGTAGATTGTAATCTAAAGGTCCTTGGACTACCATCATGTTCAGATAAATGATTTACCTTCTCAAAGTTATAGGAAAATTTGGAAAGATCCCTAATGGTCGACTGGTTCCTTTGTCGAAGCCTGTCAGATTTCACATCTCAGGCAGAAGCAATGGAGAACCAAGCTCTTTCCAAGCATTTGAGGAAAGGATACTCACAAAAGCCCATTCATCTATGATAGTACTAACCATGATCATTCTATAAGATTGTACTATGACTCAAAATGGTACATTAGATGGTAGAAGGGGTCTGCCTAGTAAATTCCAATTGACGAAAATGACTAGATTGCTTGGAGGTGGGACCGAATAAATGGCTAGATAAATCTCTGACAAATTTCCTTCTTGCAGTAAAGGAATGGGTAGATTGCTCGGATGTTCATCGGAGTCCGTGTTTACAAAAAGAATTTGAACGGTTTCATTCTCATTCTCTTGGGTGACAGTATCATCTGAAGGTGGATCCTCTGAAGACAAGATTGGGTTGACTGCCATCTCGACCTGTTGGCTTTGGTCCAGGGTCGACTCAGAGGGTTTCTCTAATAGAAGAAGTTTTTATAATATAGAATGTTTTACAAATACATAATAAGGAAACTAAATCGAATGCATTGGATAATCGATCATCCTCCAAAAATAGATCCTCTTAGGGTATGCTAACAATTAGGCTCAACCCTTTTGCCGTGTTTGAATCTCTTTTATATATTTCTGGAAAGTTATTTTTTTCTTCATTAGGTAACCATTATAAAATAGACTATTGATTGAAATATAAAGGACAATGATAGTATTTAAGTTTTAAAATATAATTATAAGTATTTTAATTTTCTTATTAGTTTTAATTATTTTAATAATATACCAACATGGTAAGAACTTCAAGGTAGTTTCATCTTTATTCGTATTCTATTAAATTGATGGATTTTAATATCATTAATATAAAAATAGTAAATATAGTTATCATATTAATGACTAATAATGATATATAATTTTACATATTTTAATTAAAAATTAATTATAATAAGAGAAAAAGTATATTTATTTAGAATTTATCCATTTTTTTTCATTTTTGAAATTTTGTCATACAGTTATTCAAAATCAAGTTAATATTACAATATAAATTATTATTTTGTACTTATAATAAAGAATATATTCACTAATAACTTTTCACTTACTTGATTCACCTTCTTTGAATAAAATAAAAGCCTCGGAAAAATCCAAAATGATATGATCAATTATGAATCGATAATGGTCATATCGATATTGAAAATACATCAATGTGATTAAATAATAATATAATCAAAATAATAGTATGGTTAATCAAAATGCCAAATTAAAGTGTTTAACTATACACATAAAAATAAGATATGTTTATCTTTTATATATATATATATAAATATAAATATAAATTATAATATTGATATCTTTTTATTATCTCTAAGGAATTAGAAATTAACATTTCTTTTTGGTTATGTGTGTAATTACTTTTTATAATCTGTATTATATTATATAATTTTAGTATTATAACCATATATATAAGTATGTAACTAATATTTTAAGAAAAATATAATAAATATAATGGAACTAAATTAAAATAGAAATATATCACATGGTTGAGTGTAAACATAAATATATTTAATAAAATGGAAATCATATTAGGTACCGATTTATATTTTAATATTGATAAATACTAGGAAGTGACATGGTGCTAAGGATACCTAAAAATTAAGTTGGCGGCTTTAGTTATAATTTTATATTATGTTATTATTTCTCACATTAATTATTTGTGTGTATATGTAAATGTGTTAATACATGTAATTATATATAAGAGGTAAATAAATAAGAGATCAGGAAGGGTATAAAACGGATAACAAAAATTTATCATTTAGAAAAAAATAATATATTTTCGTATTTAAAATACTTAAAAGTAAAAAAATTTGTAATGTAAGATATAAAGATGCAAGAATATTATATCATATATTTAATTTTATAGGTATTGGTTAAGTATGAAAATATAAAGAATAATTTAAATTTATCATTGGTAGAAAAATAATATATTTTCAAACTTAAGTATTGTAAAGTAAAAAAATTTATAATATAAGATATTAAGGATGAAAGAATATTATATCATACATTTAATTTTATAGGTATTGATTAAGTATGAAAATTTAGATAATATTTTAAGGGGAGAGTATATAAATGACTTAAATATGTCAAGATTGAAATGGAAGTGGTTTTGTGGGCAAGGAGAAAATATTGATATTAGGAAAATTTATAGAAATTCAAATAAATTTTTAGGAGGATAAAATTGAGCTACAATATTTAGCTCCAACTAGGGATTGGTGTCTCGCCATTAAGCACCAAGAATTGTATACGCAGTTCTTTTATGTTATTTTCAATGGAGTCATTGTAATTTTGGGACCATATGTTTCACTATAATTACTTGTTACTAAAGCCTATTCATACCCTGTCATAATCGCTCATAGAAAATTACAATTGAGAACTAAATGTACTTTTGTTATATTAGATATTAATAAAGATTGATTTTGAAGCTTCTAATATATCAATTATCCTATATCATAATATAATACAACCATATTAATATGGATATCTACATTGTTGATCCACCTTGTTCCATAAATATAGCTACAACTACAAAATCTTTACAATCATGCTAGAAAAGTTCTCTCCTTAGACAAAATCATATCCTTAGCAAATATTGTTTGAAAAGAAAATTATTTTATCATATCAATAATGATAAGAATATTATAAATAATTCTAATTCCATCATTAAGAGTGAGAGTACTCCATTTATATTCCAAAATATTTTAACTGCAAAGAGGGAGAAGAATGAAATGCTAATGCATAAAGAGGCAAAACCTTAATTTTTTAGAGTTGTAAGATAGCTATGTGTAAAAGGTAGAAAATGTTATTCTTTTAAAATAATATAAATGTAGAAACCCAGTATGAGAAATCCTTTTATTTATCAATGTACTAACAAATCAATAACAAAAATAATATAGCAATTGATCAAAGAACGTCCCAATTTGTTATGAGTGATGAGTCTAGTTTTAAAAAAGACCAAAGACATTATTTTTTATATTTTAGTTTACTACATCATTAATTAAGGTAATTAATCAAAATAGTTAGATATTAAATGTCAAATTCCAACTATTCATTATATTAACTCAAAGTAGTGTGTGATGTATCTTCATTTACGCATAACAAGTTTAAAATGTGTAATAGACTTAATTCGAACGATGTATTTAATGCTTTTGAAATAGAATAAAGATTCACAATAGTACCCTCCCTCACCTTTTCATTTTCACTACAATACTAAAGAGTTTCCATAACCCATGGTGTAATAGTCACCTTAACATCAAAGGTCTTGCTCCACTTCCAATGGGAGTCCATAGCCCTAGAAAGTATACCTACATTTACCACTAGAATAATGTGAAGATGATATAACATGATTTGTCTTTGTAAAGGTATTTTAACACGCTAGATTAACCCCAAGTCTATAAAAATTGCTCTCTTACTAGAAAATATCTATAGCCCTGGTGGACGTGTCTATATCTTTGAGTTACATATGCATTTTTCATTCACTTATAACACAAAGGGATGACATTTATACGTAATATTGGTTGGATGTACTCATCTAATAACTTTTAATCCTTATGTTTGTGAGTATAAATAGTTTTTAGAACCAAGAGTACACTGGGAAGAGGGGGGTGTGATCCAATATCTCAGTTATTTACCAATTTACAACTTTTCATCAATTAGCAAAGTAGAAATCAATCATAACCACATGTAACATATCGATAAACACAATAAAAAACCTTGAATCTATCCTCCTATCTATAGTCAATGAGGAGGCCATTACATCAAAGGGACACAATATTTTACGTGGAAAACCATATGGAATAAAACCACAAATTTTCTTCTTCGTTACCTTCTATTCATTACATAAATTCATAGGATATGACCTGCTGGACGAAACTTCCCCCAAGGTATGAAGGCTACTACTTGCGATAGCCTACAACCTGATTGAGGTAGCGACCTCGAAAGATGCAAGAAGATGCTCGTTGTAGGATATAATGTGATTGAGACACCAACCATTTTAATGAGTGATATCCAACCTACTTTAGGCTCCAACCTCACTAAGTATGTGACCTAGATAATAACTAACCTCCAACTTGCTCTAGGCTCTAACCTCAGTGAAGGCACCCACCTCCTTCTACAACTTCCTTGTGGACCTCTATTTCATATAATTTTCAAAGTAGATCCATTATCATCAGATATCACATAATCTGATATCAAAATGAATGTCACAACATACGATCCCAATATCCTGTTTATCATTATAGAACTTACAACCATTACCCTGCCACGCAACTAGTAATCCCTGTCACTACAATCGCAAACTGCAGCCACTGTCACTTCAATCACATATTGTAAATGTTGTCACTATAATAAATAATCACATTAATCACTATTATAGGCTATCATACTACTTCCCATGGTATACTTCACCTAATTTATTTACCCTGTCACTCAAACCCCTTCTGAGAACCTATATACACCATGTGTCCAAAACAACTACAACATAGTCATATGATTGTTGATGTTTCAACTCTACTAATTGGGTTCATCATTAGGATGAGGGGATTACATTTGAGAGACACTTCACCTCTTTATAATTAATTTTATTAGCTTGGTTCCATTAACCTCAGATCTAGTTTCATATATTCAACCCACTTTCATATCTAGAATAAGCTTTCTTTTGGTAATCATTTCATTCTTGTTAAATAATGAAATTCCTAAGCCTCTATTGTTTTTCTTTTCAAGTTGATTAAACCTATGAAAATTCCAATTTCTTTATGTCCTTTCCTACTTTTTATTCATGACTAAAGGCAATAATCAATCATTTTTTCATTCCCACATTCATTAGTCTATGATAAGGGCATGAGTACACTTTTATTTATTTTTTTGACTCATTAAAATATCTCATGAAAAGGACATAAATATCAATATAATTTTAACTCATCTTGAGGCTCATTACAGTTGAATAAAAAAACACCATCCATCCTAGTGATTTTCTCTTTCATTATCGTAACACTATGAATATGATCATCCAAAAAAAATGGGAGGTGGGAATCTCTTTTATCTTTTCTTCACCAAGGTAGCTATCAATTTCCCCTGAATATGGCACTGTTTGAATCAACCTCTTACAATTGGTATTCTAGATTTGGAACCAAACCATTAGCATGAATTGAGTCACTCCTTTATTGAGTCGCTCCTTTATTGAGTCATTATCTCACCCAACGACCTACACTTTGAGTCCCCCTTGGCTATGATGATGCGTCTTCTGTCACTATTATTCCTACAAGGTGTTCTTCTATCCGAAATACCAAGATCAAGCTTGTATCATGTCATTATATATTTTTAAAATTCATCCAAATATAGTATCATTTAACCTATTTTTTCAACCATCCCTATGTGAGTTGTCTATCGTACTTCATTATCAATTGTCATTAACCTCATATTGGTGTTAATTTCATGTCAAATGGTGGAAGATACATTATGCCCCACCTCCACCATATATATTCCAATTTAATTCAAATCATTATCTAGGATGTAGATATAGAAAAATGTGAGTGCATTGGAGCTTGCAATCCTCAGTGGAAGGCTTCCTCACAGTTATTAGTGGATTTCCCTCATTAACCCCTTGTCAACTTATTCTATGAGCATTTAACATGTTAACATTTATTCATGCTCATTAGAATGTATTAGGTAACCGAGGGACCATTATACTAGTTATTGGTCACCCTTGCAACTATTGATAGGACACATCAATAACCAGTAATGATATCATCCCGCTAGATGCTCGAAATCATCTCATTCGTTTTCATGTAGCAGGGTTGTACTGTTGAGACAAGTCAAAGACCTTGGGTATTTTGACTATCCTAATCATTCATGTTTCCTCACGCAGGTTATGATTTATAATTTATTCTGTATTTTTGCGACCATATATATATATATATATATATATATATATATATATTATATATATTATATATATTATATATATATATATATATATATATATATATATAGACAATGAGCCACATTGTAACTCCGTCATGATTGTATGTAGTCTATATTGTTGGTGATGATCCTATCTTCCTTTAATACCAAGTATGGGTATGCCTACCATATTGATGCATATCATATATATCTAATTGTCATTGTTGCATATCCTTATAGGTTCAACACGCCTCACTCCCTCTGTGTAGTAGGGATTGTATATTATATCTCAAAATAATATTCCCCTAAATCCATTAGAGAAAAAGCAAAAAAATAAGGCTGGAATGCAAGAACAACTTCATGGAGACGCTTGAAAAAATCAAGTTTTTCCCCTTCAATGCCCCTAGAACATTATAAAGAAGAGTTGCATTGCTTCAAATGGCATATCAAGAATAATAGAATACTCTAGACATTCAAGAATAGATATTTGAAGTGGAGAGGTTTTCTAATGCACATGGATATGGTTGATAGGCTAAAAGAGTAATCAAAACTCAAAATATAAAAAAAAGACCAATTAAACTTGGTCAAAAAAAGATCCAAATTCAGGTAATCACTTTGTTAAATGATCTATAATATCAAAGGTCTGTATGAGGAAGATAAGAAAGAGTAAGCATTGTTATATGTTGTTGAATTGAGCACTCAATTCAACAACATATAACAATGTTTACTCTCTCATTCTCTTTTCCTCGTAGAGATCTTTGATTTTGTAGGTCTGTTAACAAAGTCACTAAATGAATTTGGAATCCAACACATTCAATTAACTTCAATATGAGTCTTGTAGAGAAAGAACCTCATTGGTCAAAGAAGCAATTACTAATGGGAAAATAATCCTAACAAATATACACAATTCATGAATATAAATGGTCATATATGTATCAACTTATTTGAAAACATAGTTTATTTAATCTCATTATCAGCACATTGTATTTAGTCATTTCATCTCTGTGATGGTGTCCGCCGAAATGTCTTCATCCTTTCCCATGTTCATTCACGTTTAATCATTTTCTCTGTATTGATGCCCACCCCGTATAATAATATCTCTCCTTATTACCCCATTTTAGAGTTTATATCTAACTAACTTATATATATATAAATTCAATGTATTTATATTTTAACTAAATTACGATTTTTACATATTAATTATTAATTTAAATAAATAAAAAATTAATTTAAATAAATAAAAAATATTATTTATCCTATTAAAATAGTTCATTAAAAATAATTAAAAAATAATTAAAGTATTAAAAATATTATCAAATAATTTTTACTCATGAAATATATTTATTTATTACACTCTTTAAAGGAAATGTATGAATGCTTAAATTTTTTTTATTAGAAAGTTTGAAGGAAATGCTAGAATGTCTAAAAAGAAAAATGGATGGGCTATTGGATTATAGAATCTTTGACATATATTACAATTACAATATTTTGTGTGTTATAGTTATATTTATATTTTTTAATAAAATTAAAAAAAAATAATTAACATAATTAAATTAAATTTAAAAATAATATATATATATATATTTTTATAATATAATTTTTTAATAATTTTTTAGAAATAAATTTATAAATATTTTTCAAATTATTAATATCTATTTAACATTTTATATTTAAATTCAAATAGGTTATATATACATTTGTTATTTGAATAGATATATTTAACTATTAATTTAAGCAATATATTAACATTGTAAAAAAAAAACAATGCTAATAATAAAATAATCGACATTATTGATATTAATTAAAGTTTAATTAGCATTATAATATACTACAAAATACTTACCTTGTTAAACAATTCCAAACATACTTCCAAACATACTTGAATGCACTGCTTCAAATGGAGCATTCTTATTAGCTTCATCATACAAAGCAAAGTTAGTCTAGAAATCTTCTTTACTCAAAATTTTATTGTTAATTCATGTGGTAAAGGTGACAGTATTTATAGATTTGCAAACCAAAGACATTCATAAATATGCAAGTTCAAAAAAAAAAAAACTCATAAAAAATTTATAGTAAATAGTAACCCAATATTAAAGAAGAAATATTATTCAAATTTTTTTGGTTTAACTTTTAACTATCGAAATGAATATAAACTCAAATTAAAGCCCGAATAAATATTAATGTAGCTAGTAATATCTCCGGTAAATTATAGAATTATTACTAATAAAATAAACATGTTTTTGATGTGAAGTATTTTTATTTAAAATTGTATAATTTAATTAATAAAAAATCTAAATTGTAATAGTTTATTGGAGTAATTTAACTAAGAAATATATGTTTTTTTATTAGTAATTTTGGGTTAAATTTGATTTTTCTTATTATTTAAAATAATATTTTTGAATGTATAGACAACATACTCTCAAAATCTTTAAGACTCTAGAACTTAAACCCATTATTCTTAAAACCAAAAAAATACCTTTAAAAATTATTTTATTTTATCTATTAATTAAATTACACTTTAATAAACTTTATAATATTTATTTTAAAAAAAATCATAAAAATAAAGCATGAAATGTAAAATCATCTCAATATTTGATATGTTTTATATCTAAATTTTTATAAAAATAAAAATCACCTCACTATTAAACAATGCAAAGAAATTTATAAATATACATAGAGAAGGCTTAAAAAAAACAACAAGCATAGGCTTATATTGAAAATATAAGCTTTAATAAAATAGTTAATTATCTTCCAACTTGCTTTTACTCATTATATTTAGAATAGAGTGTCACATTTAATACGGTGGGGTCATTCATACGTTTCTCGCACAATCATGTTTTGTGGAATGCTTTTCCGGCAATGGAGCACTACATAGTAATCTATTATTGAAACTTTTGTTTAGTTTTGTGGGATGCTTTGGAGAACGTACATATTAGTGCACTAATGAAACGTTTGATTGGGGAATTTAATCTCACTATGTTTATATATTTGGGTGAGCCTTCAAGAAACTTTTTGCTGAGATCTTAAATAATAAGATTTCCTCTAGGTTATACTTCACTTTAATTGACTAGCACAAACACGAGTTGACTTTAGACATCAAAATAATTGTTGCATGCGAGAGGTCTGTGTTTGTACAATGAAAGTGCAATTTAATTTCACTTTAATACCTAGAAATAATTAGATCAATTTAATCTCGCTTTCGTACCTTCAAATAATTGGATATGATCCAATTTACCGCATGTCCCATTGGTCCACCTTTATCCATTCTGTTGTAAACATAATTGAATGAATAAACAGTTTGAAATCAATAATTTTTAAGGAATAAATTATTTCATATCAGTATTATTATACTATACGGTATATGATGTGATGGTGGTGAATTTCAAAGTTGAGGGATATAATTATATTATAATATATAATGAATATGATGATGATGCGGGAGCATTTAGCCCAAGAGAAATTATTGTAAATAATAGTCATAGGGGTCAAGCATTCTAGAATTATTTTCCTAAGTTACAAGTCAGTGTGGTTAATTAGATGTTTCCAAAGTAAATAAATAAGAAAATAGGAAATAGGAAGTGCTTTTAGGCATAAAACAATGAATGTGGATTATTATGGGATAAAGAAAGCTTTTCTATTTTAGAACATGGAAAAAGATGGAATAAAGCTCAGGAGATGCTTTTTGCCATATGTATGCATTGCATGTAGAATCTTACAGCTTTTAGTTGACTGACTTTAGATCATGATAAGTTTTATAAATTATGTAGCCTCAAAGGCATTAAAGATCAGAGAGAGAGTGAGAGAGAATGAGTGAGTATGAAAAATAAGAGGCCATGAATAGGCCATGATTTCTCTTGTAAATAATTTATTTCTTAATTAATTATTTCAGTGATTTGTGTGCATATGTATTGTCTAGAACTTTTAGAGCTTTTAAAATTTATCAGGGATAATATGCTTGATTTATTGTGTATTGCAATGCATGGTTATATGCATAGATAGTGTTTAAAGATTCTGGGTTTTGCAGGCCGGGCTTGCATCAGCTGGTATCAGAGCTAGAATGCTCTATTGAAGATGTTTTTTTGAGTACAACTGAGAATTGAAGTGTGTTTTTTTGAAGTGTGGTGAATAGTTGAAATAAAGATCAGATTTTTAAATTTGATGTGCAAGCATACACAAGTGAAGAAGATTGCAGCAATGGAAAGAAGAAAAGATCAGGCAAGATCTTAAAGGTGAGATTATTTTTCTGATTTGGAATTGTAAATGAAGTTTATGGTTGCAGAGAAGGTGGCAGTGAACCTGACATTCAACTGAACGCTGGCTAAGGAGGAAAAGTGCAGTGTCCTGAAGAAGAAGGTGAGTTGAGGAGATAGCCTAGAGAGAGCAGAGGAGTGCTCAAGAGGTTCTAGAGGCAGTGAACCAAGTACTTACCAAAAGACCAGATCTGGAGGGAAGGATTGGTGAGGTAAGTTGCAGCAAGAGAGATTGTTGTTGCAGAGGCTAGTACAACTCATGGTGAGTGAGAAACTCATGAGGAAGCAGTCTGCCAGAGGCAGAGGAAGTTTTTCTAGAGGAGGAAGCAGTTCAGAGAAATTCCACAAAGATGAGATGACTGCAGAAGTTCGAGAAAGAAATATTGCGAAAATAAAGGCACAATTGTAGGTACTAGAAGAATGGCTACAAGAGCAGAATAATCAGAAAGGAAAATGGATCTTCCCACTGAAGGGAAAGAGAGTGATTTGGCGACAATTGCAGAGGAGGTTGAGGCAAATTCTGATTGCCTTGTTAAAAAAGGGACTTAGAGTTCTTCTGCCAGAGATGAAATTTGAAAATTTCACATGCAGATCTGATCAAAGGAAAGTGCTGAAGGAAGCAGTCAAGACTAAAAAGTCTTGCAATTTTAAGACTGATGAGTTGTGTGTGTTTGCAGGTGCAGAGGAGGTTTCCATTGATGAAACAGAGGACAAAATCATGGATGATTTCTTGAGTTATTGGATAGATCCAGATCAGCTGGATAATGTGAACTCTTGTGTTTGTATAGCTGACAATTGTGATGTGATTACAGGTGTTGAGGAGGATGTGCCATCTTATGAAATTGTTACAGCACAAGAGGAAGTTCTTGTGGATGAGAATCAGTCTGAAGCACAGATAAGGGAAGTAACCGCTGATACTGTTGAATATTTTGTGCAAGTTGAAAGTTTATGTATGAATGCAGGTGATGATGAAGTGCTTCAGCGATGCTACAGAGAGATTGCATTGTTAGAATATTTGTTGGAGAATCCACAGTATGACAGGGAGATTGCAGAAGAAAGAGGTCAGTGCAGTGAACAAGAGGGAAAAGTTGCAGATAAAATTACAAGTGACAAGCAAAAAAATGTTACAGAGGGACAGGAAGATTGGGAGGCAACGACATCCATAGTGACAGCTAGAACAACATGTGGGGTGACATTCATAATGACAGCTGAGACAACAATGATAGCAGCAGAAGAGGCACTCATGCCTTATATTTTTTATTCTAACAATTGGTTTGTGAATACAGGTCTTATTGAAGATGCTGGAGAAAATCTATTAGACAGAGAAATTGAAATGATGAGGCGGTGATGGTGAAAGAATCCCGGAAGAGACCAGCAGCAATGAAACAAAAGAGAAGCAGCAAAATGAAAATAACAGAAGATTGCAAGAGTGCAGCTAGTGGAGCAAAGAAACATAAAGTGTGGAGACCTGGAGAAGAACAACAGGTAGAAGCAGTGGCAAATGGAAAGTTGCAGCACAAGATATGGGATCCAGGCAAACATAGATCTGAACACATGATCAGGAGATCATGAAATTTTTCTACCTTGGGAGTCTGATGCGGGAGCATTCAGCCCAAGAGAAATTATTGTAAATAATAGTCACAGGGGGTCAAGCATTCTAGAAATATTTTCCTAAGTTACAAGTCAGTTTGGTTAATTAGATGTTTCCAAAGTAAATAAATGAGAAAATAGGAAATAGGAAATGCTTTTAGGCATAGAGCAATGAATGTGGATCATTATGGGATAAAGAAAGCTTTTCTATTTTAGAACAGGGAAAAAGATGGAATAAAGCTGAGGAGATGCTTTTTGCCATATGTATGCATTGCATGTAGAATCTTAGAGCTTTTAGTTGAGTGATTCTAGATCATGCTAAGTATTATAAATTATGTAGCCTCAAAGGCATTAAAGATCAGAGAGAGAGTGAGAGAGAATGAGTGAGTATGAAAAATAAGAGGCCATGAATAGGCCATGATTTCTCTTGTAAATAATTTATTTCTTAATTAATTATTTCAGTGATTTGTGTGAATACGTATTGTCTAAAACTTTCAGAGCTTTTAAAATTTATCAGGGATAATATGTTGGATTTACTGTGTATTGCAATGCATAGCTATATGCATAGACAGAGTTTAAAGATTCTGGGTTTTGCAGGCTAGGCTTGCATCAGATGATTAATTTTGAAATATCTTATTATTAATTATAGAGGGATTGTTATTATTAAAAAAAATAGCAAGTATTTTCATTCATATTATTTTGATATCGAGTGTCTCATTATAATAAAGATGATGATTAATTTTGAAATATTTGATTGTTAATTATAAACTGATTTTAATTGTTAGAATTAATTAGCAAACAAAGATAATAATCATTTTCTTATTTTGAATTTTGCTATTTTTTATATATACAAGTTTATTTGTAAAGAGAATTAAAAATGGTTTTAATGGACCCATATAAAATATATATGGTCTAGAGTTAACTCAAGAGAATTAGAAATGGTTTTAATAGACCCATTTAAAAGATATGTAGTTTACAATTAAATCAAGTAATATTGTCAAGTTGATTCCATTTAATATTATAGGTTAAGTAATTGTATTCATTTTTATATATTTAATTATTGTTTTACTAATCACTTAAATGAACATAACTTTATTATATCAAGTAAACTTTCTATTGGAATATCTTTATTTTTCTATTTTTTGTCTCGAAGGAAATTAGTAACATACACTGAGCCCTACCACTCACAATCACATCGTTGGAAAACATTTTGTCCAACCTCTTATATCGAAATAAGATCTCACAAACCATACGAGACAAGGTAAGCCATAGAAACCTATAATGAGCTCACTCACAGGGTTGAACAAGTGACCCTTACAAATGAGTTCCTTAACAAAAGACTTAATCATCCACAAGCACTCACCCCCCTAGGAAATTGGTACACCCTCTCTTAACAATCAAAGTGAAATAGAGAAAAATAAACACTGAACTTATTTAGGTGCTTCCTTTTGCCTTATAACCATCATAGAGATGTAGCTTATAAAATACCCTTTTTTGTACCTCCTTTAACTCATTCTTCAATAAAATCACTAGATAGTAATATAAGCATGTACCATAACCCAATTATTAAGAAGAAATTTCTAAGCTCATAACATCATTATTAAGAAATACTTCTTGACATTCACAAACTCTAGAACTATTGGCATAATATTCTATATTGGTAACCATCCATGTGATCCCTTATACACAAAATGTAGGCCTCTTAAGCTATGATGTCATCATTTAATTATTTTCTACTATATTATGACTAGGTATAGGGATAAATATTTATCACAAGCAAATATAAAGTATCTCTATATTTTTTTTAGGCAAAAACCTATATATTATGTTTTTACAACTCTCTATTGTTCAAATTTATATTTGTGTGTGCTTCATTTATCTCAAAAATTCTGTCAAAATATATTTCTAACTCTATGGAGTATTGTTATGTACTTCAATTTTATATGGGAATATATATTTCATTTTATATGTTTATGTATAAGAATTTCATACTATGTTATTTACATAAAACTAGACTGAACATCGGAAATGGACAACACTAGTGGATTGGGGCATCGAGATAGATCAGGAACAACAGGAAGCTTTCATGAAAGAGGTAGAGTCCAGGAAAGTGAAAGTGAGAACAGGGAGGGATATCATCACATGGGGGAAGTCAACGAAAGGATCCTTTACGGTCAAGGAGGCTTACTATCTGGCAGATCAACAGGAAGTCACTGAAAGAAATCAAGACTGGAAGGGCATTTGGGGTAAAAACCGGTGGTCGAAAATTACCCTATTCGCATGGCTAGTAGCTAAGAACAAGATCCTGACATGGGATAAGCTTCAAAAGAAAGGCTTCAGTGGGCCTTCAAGATGTTATTTGTGCAACAAGGAAGCAGAAACTCAAGACCATATGTTAATCAAGTGTGGTTATGCGAGGAACCTATGGAGGGAAGTAGGGAAACTATTCCTGAAACCTGAAAGGTACCCGAAAGAAACAAATGAAGTGATCTTCCACTGGCAGAAAGATAAGTTTCAATGTAAATTTGTTCGAAAAGCCTGGGATCTCATTGTTGGTTTTGTAATTTGGATGGTGTGGAAAGAACACAATCGCAGAGTTTTCCAAGACAAATTGAAAAGCACAGAAAAAATTTGGAGCAGAGTAGTGAACCTAACTAGAGAATCAATTCTGGTAGAGAAGTGGGATATGGAAGACTGGAAAGCTAATCAGGGTGAGGAGAAAATTCTTAAGATCCTAAATTTGAAATATGAAATGGTGCATAATAAAAAGATGGATAGACTTAATGCGAGACATTAGAGCTATGACAAGTTTGCATACCCCAAAGGAAATTTTATGAAGTTAAACTTCGACGAGGTGTCGAAGGGGAACCTAGGTAATGCCGGATTTGGAGGGATCTTCCGAGATATCCAGGCAAACAGCAGGTGGATCTATGCAGAGTGGGGCGGCGAGATGACAAACAATGAGGCCGAATTATGGGCGATTCACCAAGGGTTGAGAATTGCGATTCGAAACAGTTATAGAAATCTGGAGATAGAGGGAGACTCTCAGATGGCAATTGAAATCCTAAAGAAAGTAAACAATGGGAAGAATTGGGAGTAGGTTACCAATAGTTGGCAAACGGCAGGGATCGTTCAAGAAATAGTGGAGCTTCTAAAATGAGTTGAATATAAAATATTTAATCATGTAAAAAGAAATGGAAATCGAGTAGTAGATTTCCTCGCGAATTGGGGTTGCAAGGGTCGAGATGGCAAGATCGAGAATTAGTGGAGAATGGTACGGTCCAACGGAGATTGGGAGGAATTGGCCAGTATCATTAATAATGACCATGAACAAGCAACGATTGAAAACGATGAGCAAGCAACAAATGCGAATCAGAGTATTTGTGTGATGGACAGGTGAGATGGATTGGCAAGCACAGACAGTTATTGAATGTCAGATACGGCTTAGGAAAGATATCATGGACAGGCATGTAGGAATAAAACAGGAATGTGTGATGACAGGAAGGAAAAAACCACCATACAGCAAGCCAATCAACGCAAGTAATCGGCGAGGAGGAAGAAAAGGTATGTCAAATTCCATAAATGGAAATGAAGCAAACTGGACAGTTGATAAGAAAGGGGAAGGGCGACGTAACAGGTGGCAACGGAAGAACAAATTGACAGGTAAGAGGAGCGGGGATAGAACTATTATAAAGGAACGACAGCAAAGGATTCAACAGCGAAAAAATTACATAGAAACCCAGAGAGGGACAAGAGGAGAAGAGGTGGTGAGCGGTAACAGAGAGAGGCTGCATCGATATCCTACGGAGGCTGCTATGGAAACCAGGAAGCGAGCAAGGATCGCAGAAGAAATGGAGGTTGAGCTCGGTAGAGAAAGGGACAGGAAAGGCAAGGTGGTTGCGAAAGAGGAGAAAATGGAGGAGATATATGAGATCTACGATGATTCTGAGGAGGAAGAGGACCACCAAAATAATAGCAGGCGGGATAAGGGGCGAAGCCGAAATGAAGAATAACGGGAGCAACAACAAACCAGCGACAAACAACTGGGACAATGGGGAGGAAGGGTAAGGCAGGGCGGACATCGGAGGGAAGGTCGACAAGCAGGAAGTGGGCCGAAACCGAGCAGCATGAGAGACGGAGGAACGAGCAAAGCCCGAGGAGCAAGGGGAGGGCGACGAGAGCAGAAGAGGAGACCGGGAAAAAATAAGAGATAGTCGATAGAAAGGAAAGTCCAGCAAGATGAGAGGACTTATAGTGAGAATATGAGCCCCAGAATTAGAAGAATTATCCAAAATATGGAGGAGGAAGCCATTCAAGCTCATTCGGACTCTGAGATGGATGATTGGGAGTTTCTTATCCATGACCCTGGTAACACTAGGGGCAGAATGTCAATGTTTAAAGAGTCCCTCCATATATACTAGGTAATGAAAAGATTATTAGCTAAGGCTCTGGAGCAAGTGGCAACAGAGATGGCAGAACTTGCGGAGGGAGTTCCAAACTTGAGGAGGGAGCTCTGTATTATTCAGATCACCCTGGAGATGCAAGAGAAGAAGCTGGATGAGATCAAGCAGCTGATAAAGGAAGGCTAGTAGATCGCTTACAAGGAGACTACCCAGCGTCCAGAGGCAGCAGCTGAGTAATTTTAGATATGTTTTAATTTTGATGAAAATGCATAGTATAGAGAAGTTAGGCAAGTTTCAAGTATTAGATATAGAAAACTATTATATGCAAGTAAGTAGAATTAGAAATTTGAAAGAATGTATAGTGTATTTAGCTTGGATAAACAAACTATGGACCTTTTACTTTTGGGCGGCTCTTAAGAACTTCAGGTGGCTAAAATAATCGGTTTCCCCAAGAGGGCGAGTGGATGGCAACCTCGTTTTGATGTAATTTTTGAATTGAAGTAATAGAAAGAAAAGAGCAACACCTTAGCCTACAAAAAAAAAAAACTAGACTGAACATACTTTTCTACTAACACATTCAAATAATCTATTAAAAATTCTTTTTTTTGAAAGAATAATGAACATACCCGATTTTATGTGTGAGAGAGGAAAATAAAGAGATTTCTTATAAATCATATTGAAAATAGTATTTTTACTTGCACGTTTAAGTAATATATTTTGTTTTTATAAAATTAATAAATTTCTTCACCACCAGCCCCCATGGTGGGTTCCTATTACTCAAACGAAGGGGAAATAAAGATAGAAAATTGATTTAATAAAGGAATACATGTCACCCTTACTTGACATCCTACAAGGCCAGCTTGCCATTGTGAAGGTCCTCTCAAATATGACAAGTTTCAATTTGCAAGGACTGCATTCATGCGAGTTCATGTTAATATATGTCTATGTGGGGATTCACACACTTGAGAACCAAGAGTTATAATCATGGTAATTGAATGCCAAGATTGGAGCCATAATATAGTGAAGGAACTATAATTTTGTTTATAACCTCTTAGCCATGGCACCTTCTTCTCTAGAGCACCAATTTTGGATTATCACAGTGGATTTAGGGGAACCATTGAATCTGAAGGTTTTCTTTTGGAAATACATATAAGTATTTGGACAATATAATTATTGTTATGGGTTTATCCTTCTCATGGATATCTCTCACTTATGTTCGGTCACTTATTTCTAATACCTTGCAACTCATTACAAGATTCGAAATTTTATATTTTTTCCTAGTTTTCTCTTATACATTTCTTTGGAATCTGGTTATTTATTCTGCGCATTGGCTTGTAGTTCTTAGATGGATGACTTGCATCCACCTCTTGGTGATCCTGCTTTCCCCCTCTACAACTTGGGGGTTTTTCTCTACTTTATACCTTATATACTACCCTTATCACCCTCATCTTCGCGCCCCCC
>APFE030307900.1:19183-42345 GCA_000404065.3 Pinus taeda | reverse complement strand
TTGTGGTTGAGCATGTAGTGGAGGCAAAATGGTGGGAGGAGAGTTGTATTGGGGCCTCCACCACTGATGAGATGCATTCCACTGGGATTGTGGCTGAGCATAGGATTGAAAATGAATGAGTGGCTGGTTGGGCATGATATTGAGATGGAAAGGACCAAGGAGGAGGCATGGACCAAGAAGGACGAGCAAGAGGACCCCAAGAAGGTATGGAAGTGACTTGGTTGGGGTTGTAATATGCCTGAGATGTCCCTTGCATCCCATGCCGGTATGGTCTAGGCCCATGCGGTCTAAAGTGGTTCAGTGGCTCCTTCGGCCCCTTGGTATACAACTTTAAGTTCGCACAAGGAAGGGCACTTATTTGTAGAATGATCTTCTTCACAAACTAAACAAACCTCTATAGAGTTCAATGGACATTCGTTCCTAGGATGCCTCCTGGTGCACCTAGGACAAAAAATGGCCAAAGCCCTCTCTGTTGCCTCTGGTTTCGTTTTGATATGCAAGGTATCCATTTGCATGGAAAGAGTCTGTAGCATCTCACTCTTGAAGTCTTCCAGCATGTTTCCGATTTCACCTTTAATGGATGAATTGGATGAGGAGGTACTGGCTATGGGTTGACTCCCTCTACCTCTCTTTCTGACTACTCTAGAATGGTTTCCAAAAACAATCTTTATGTCCTCATAAGGTAGTTGGTAGATGTTTCCTCGTCCAGTAGATGGAGGGTGTCTAGAAGGTCTTCCGGAATACCTCTGAGCAAGACCAACTTCAGAGATTCAGTGTCAAGTGTGCACCTGACCCTTTTTAATTGAGCTGGAACCTCTCTTCATAATCTTCCAAGGATTCATCACTTCCCATGGTCATTCGTAAGACTTCTTCTTTGGTGTCTTTTGACCTATAGTAGTCTCGATATTTGTTATTAAAGGCCTGGTGCATCTGAGCCCAAGTTGTGATGCTATTGCCAGGTAACCCCATGAACCAGCGCATTGCTGCATCCTTGAGAGTAGAAGGGAATAGTTTCAACTTTTGCTCATCTTCTGCATAGTCATAGGTTCGATAGAGGACAACAAACTCAAACAAGGTGTCAGGATCTTCAGTAGTCAAACCATGAAAGTGAGGTAGGGCTGAAGGACTGATATTTTTCATTTTGGTGTCCCCATTGGTTTCTCGAATGGAAAAGGTGCCCTCTATTCTCTCTCCTTCCCCCCTAGCATTTTTGTTTTCAGCCATTGGCTCAGGAGGGATGTTTTCTTCTTCTTCTTCCCCTATAGGGTCTTCAAATTCCTCTGGTTGTTCACCTAAAGGTTCTTCTTGATCACTGCCACCAAAGAAGAGAGAAGGTTGGTTATGTGATGTAGTGGGGGTGTTGGGCAAGAATTTTCCTGAATTATCTTTATTCCTACGACACATGAAATGAAATCTTTTTGGCTGGTTTTTGTTTTTTCACTGATTGTACCTGTAAAACTGAAATTGATTGAACAAACAAATTGCAACTAACTGAAATGAACTTGCTGAAATGAAATTGCAGAACTGAAAAGGAAAGTAAATGAAATGCAGAACTGAAAGCAAGGAAATGACTAATCCACTTTTGTTGAAATAAAGTTGCTCAAATGAAATTTGCAGAATTGAAAATGAAAGCAAATGAAATGTAGAACTGAAAGCAAGGAAATGACTAATCTACTTTTGCTGAAATGGAAATTGCAGAATTGAAAATGAAAGCAGGGAAATGCAGAAACTGAAAGAAACAACTACTCTACTTTTGCTGAAATAAACTACTTAGCATAATGTGCGATAGAAAATAGAAGAAAGCAGTGATCACAAAATACTCTGACGCTTCCCCGGCAACAGCACCAAAAAGTGGTGAGCACCAATATTGCAGCAATAATGCTGCAACTCTTGGGTTTCCTACTTTACTTTTATCAACCCGATAGTTAATAACAAACTTGGAAGCGACAGCGCTGTATGCACAAGTACTAGTTCTTACTGCAGGCTGTCAATTGGTCAGTTGGCGCAAGATCACTAGGAGCTCAAGAAAAATTCTATAGATTCTAGAAGAAGCTCTATATGTGATGAAAGAAAGGAAAGCTTACTCTACAGAGGCTACTCTACTTGCAGAAAAGAAAAGAAGACTGAAATGTAAAGTAAACCTAGCAAACCCTACTTAACCAACTAATCCAACTTTTGCAAAAAGAAACATGAAAACCATGAAATGAATGTCATTACCTACTCAAGGAAGTAAACAACATCTACTCAAGCTATTTCTAGAAGGAAATGAGAAAAAACATCTTTTTGGATTTTTATGTATTTTTATGTGAAATTGTCATGCATGTAATTTATTTGTTTGTGAATGTGGCAGCGATTAGGTGGCGATGGAGGGAAAATTTGGGATTTGCAGAGGTGCAGGATGGTGTGGATGGGTCCTAGGAGGTCTCAAGTGGCCTTTTGGAGGCTTTTCCCACAATCGGACTTCAAAAGGAAGCCTACAGGAAAATCTACAGGAGGCTACAAGGGATCTACAGGAGGTCTACAAGAGGTGTACCGGAGGTCTACAGCAGGATGCTGAGAGCAGTTTTGAAGGTTTTGAAGGTGTGGGAGTGGGTGGAAAGGGTAGCTGAAGGCTAGGGTGATGTGTTAAGGTGCCTGGGGTTCACCAAGGATTGCTAGGAGAGGAAAACATGGTCGGGACAGAGGAGGATATCCTATGGAAAAACACAGAAAAATAGGGCAGATTTGAGGTGAACTTTGGGTGAACGATAGGGCATAGATCAGGGAGAGAATGCAATGGTTGATAGGCTAAACTGTTGTGAGATGAGATTTGCTACAAAAGAACTGAAAGTCAAACAATGAGATCTAGCAAGCAAGGAGACTAAGTACATCAAAAAACCAGAATTTTGCATCAAGCTAATCTAAATTATGAACTATGGAAAGGAGTGCTGAAAAATGCTATAATGAGAGAAAGCAGGGAAGGAAACTTATTGCAAAGACAAAAATGAGCATGGTGAAAGAGATCTAAAGCAAAGCATTAACCTTCTAACAATCTGCAACACTAGAAATCCTATGGGGAAGGAAAATCTGTGTTTTTGTGGCAGCAAGATGGTCTTGGCCTTAGTTCATGGTCCCAAGGGGAGGAAAGGAGGCCAAGACTCTATTGATGGCCTTTTGTATCTTCTTTCTATCATTGTTCAACCTGCTGCAGAAAAATCAAATGGAAACAACCTTCTAAATAACCAAAAGCAACCTATTCTTAACCAAGAAAGAAATTTATCTAACATCAACTAACTCATAAACTGAAACAAAGCATATAAATACAAACAAGAGGAGCTTGGCTACTTGGATTGGACCTTAACCCAAGAGCTTCAGCCCTCTAAGGTAACTTAGTGCTAGCTCAAAAAGGATCTCATCTTTATTATCAAAATAATAATAGGATTACATGAAACTGTTAGCGAAAGTAAGCTCGAAGTTGAGTAGAGCAGAGCTACAACAAAAATTCAAAAATTTGACCAACTCCCTAATGAGGCCCTAGGCCTCTCTACTTATACAACTGAAGCTCCCAACAACTTCCTTAAAATCAGGGAGGCCTGGCTCCCAAAACTTGAGATAAATAGAAGTTATCCTCCACTTGCTCAGCTACCTCCTAGTGCATTGATGTGGTTGTTTGTGCTCCAAGCTGCATGAAGGAGAATTCGAAGTGGGGAGTCATAAATCAAGGGGATACCCTCCTATAAATCCTCTCCTTTGTCCACTTCAAATTATTTTTGCCAATTGTCCATTAAATCTTTGACTTTGCCTTCAAAATTCAACAAAAATATGCATTAAACACATATTAGACTCCATGGCATCATAACCAACCCAAATCACTCCATAAGCATAGATATAATAAAAAAACATGCAATAAGCTAAGAGAATGGTTGATTAAACTATGTTAGGAGGCAAAATGAGCCCATATAATTACCCATTTATGGGGCTCATCATCGCAAAATCTCGCATATCGATGCTTCATAGTGCTTTGACCTTAAGATTCTTCCCTAGACATTGTGATCATCGATCTGTGAGATCGGGCCCACCTAAGACATCGGAATCTCACCGCAGAAGAGGGGGACCCTTTATCTTTTTCGTTATTGCGGGCTGATAGTCTGGACGTGAGATCCTTATAGATCATGTCGTAATAACTTATCACATCCGGGGGGGGGGATTTTCCCTTTGTTACATGGAATCTTGAATCCCGGTGCTTGATGGCCTTTTACCTTTAGATTTTCCCCTTAACAGTTGTGATCGCCGATCTGTAGGGTGATGTCATCACTGCCACGTGTTGCCCTATGATTAGTGACACATCGCACCCTGGAATGACCACATTTTACCCCTAAAAATATTGAAACTGAGTGACATGTGTCTCCCGTACGGCCACATCACCCTCCATAGTACCACGTGGAGGAGAGAGAAAGGGAGTTGTCCACCTTGGTTTGGCAAGAATTTCCTTTGTTAATGAATCTTGTCCTTTCCCTGAACTTTTACACTATACCGCAGAACTGGCCCCCACATGGTCTTGGAATGAATACCCCACCGATTTGTCGATATTGCGGGATGCGGGATGGTGGGCGTGCAGGATTGCGCCACGTGGAGGAGAGAGAAGGGGGGTTGCTCGCTCTTGTTTTGCTTTGTGTTCCCTTTGTTAACATTTTTCTGCCTCCCCCGGTGATGTTACATTATACCGCAAAATCAACCCCTGCAAGGTCTTTTAAGTTTAGAACTCTCTGATCTGCCGATATGCTAAGCTGCAGGACTGTAGGGTTGCTGGGATGTGGGATGCAATATTGTGGGAGTGTGGGATTACGCCATGTGGAGGAAAGAGAGTGGGGGTCACCCACCTTGTTTTTTTCATGCTTTCCTTTGTTAACCCTTTTCAACCCTTTTCGACCCTCCCCCGATGATTTCACATTATATCGCAAGGTCGGCCCCCGAAAGTTTTGGAGTTTTCTGTGACTGCGAGACTACTGTGACAACTGATTTTCCTTCATACTTAGCCATTTTCTAGGTTTTCGAGGCTTTCCAAGGCAATCTTCAACATGCTCTAACTTGTGATCCAGGAATCTGTTTTTGGACTTTTATATACCATTAGAAAGCTCTTTCTGAGCACTAGGCACTGGAGGGGCTTGATCAAGCTCTGAGATCTTTTGTGGCCTAGGAAAGTGGATCCAAACTTCACTGCTCCTGGGCAACCATGACCAATTGAAACCCACAATGCAGTGAGTGACAACATGGTTCATAACATATTGTGTGTATAAAAGCGCACATACAAATACAGCGAAAAATCAGACAACCAATATAGCCACCATGAGTAAGCATGGTAATGAGTTCCAAACATGAAAACCTCTTATTAATGTTGCTGCAAATTCAAGTACAAATCTTGCTATTTTTCAAACCCCAATAATGGAACATGGGTTGCTCATACCATTGTCCAATGCAAAAACCCTAGCCTCACTACAACTCACTATGCTAGCTACTAAGAGCTAAGTGCATCTAGCTCTCAAGCATAGATCAACTATCTACTACTAGTCCAATCTCAAGTGTTGAAGTCCTTTTCAATGAGGTAGGAGGAAAAATTTATAGAGTTGAGGCGACTGTTTACTTACCCTCATGAATCTTGAGCTTCCTCACCGCTTTCTCTTGTCTGACGAGTGTTACATGCACAAACGAATCTCAGCAATGTTGTTGGTGTTGTGATGAGAAATATTTACATATTGATAGAAGATAGGTTGTGAGGATAATGAAAGAGGTTCCAAGAAACCCTAGGGTTCTTGTTGCCAATTCTATTGTGAAACCATGCAAACTTGCATGAACTGTTGAACTATCTTCTATTATGCCTTACTTGCATCCATCCATGCTCTATTGTTGTAAAACATTTTCCACTCAAAGTATTGGGTTTCGTCACTGGCCCTATCTTTAAATGTCTTTTATTCTCCAAAAATCGTTGCTAAACATAATCGCACAACAACTTGCCATGATATTCCCTGCAGGATGTGGAGATCCACTATCATCATTCTAATAGTTTCCCACATATTTACGCATTTTGTTGTGTTTTTCATCACTAACAACACTCAGATGTTCCATAGTCGCAAAACCCTCAAAGGACAAATAAGCAAGTAAGCTAGAATTCTTTAATGTGGATATACACCACTCCCTTTTTAGTTTATTTTCCTCTGCAACTTCTATATCATCCATACAGAAAGATGCACAAGCACTTAACCCACAAATATCACTGTGGGTGGTTAATATGGGAAACATGGGTATGCTTACAAAATCATCGCCAACTATCCCATCAAAAGGTATCAAATAAGAATTATGTGTTCATAACATTCTTTAAAGTATTAAGGCCTACTTCATGTTGCTTCACAAGTAACCTAGCTAAACAAGCAGGAATCATAAACAAATCTTTTATTGATGTTTCTCCCCATTTATCTCTTGGAAACTCTACAAATGTAAATCATAGGAGGTGAAAAGCCACATAACAAGGTCGCATTTCATCATTTGGAGGGGGTCTCATGGTTGTGTTTTAATGCAAGTCGCACCCCATGGTGACTTACCTATGGCTTTTCTATGTGACTTTGGGACCTTGGGAGACTTGACTTTCTAGATGCCACGTAATCACAACTTGCAGATTGATCGTATTTCCCATTTCTCTCCATGGTTACCATTTGCAATTTTTTGACCCAGTGGCATTAAGATTATGTAAGTCGCATTTAGAAGGTGTGACTTAGCTTAAGTTGCCATTGGGAGGTGAAATTGTGTGAGCTTATCCTCCAGGATCACTTAGGATGCAAAGAAATGACAACATTTCTCATCTAAATCATGATATTTTCTATTCATCCACCATGGTGTCAACTGTGTTGCACATCATGAGAAATGAAAATATAGCAGAAGGCAAGAAACTGTGTAGAATGACACAAAGAGTAGAATATTCTTAAAACCATTCTCTTCTAAGAGTGTCAGTGAAATAATTAGCTAATGGAGTCTTTCACAAGCAATGGAGCAAGTTCTTTGAAGACCCATGCAACAGTTAGACATGATGGAACAAACCAAAATATGCAATGTGTGTATATCGTTAGAAAATCCTTTTAGTCATGGTTTCTTTTACAATGCTTAGTGTTAACCACACGCATACCTAGGTGCCATGTTTTTTGGCAGTTTCATGACTACTGTAACAATGATGGATGCACTACTATCAAACACTATATCTTGAAATTTCTATATCCCATGTATTGTCATGTGGTTTTAATGTTTCAAGCATGTGTTTTGTTCACAACGATGAAGCATGCAACTAATGCATTATGTGGGCACCCACATATATATAAATACATTATCGTGCCTTTGGTGCATGGATGGAACACAAAAATATGATCGTACACCCTAGGGAGATGTGGCAGGGACAAATGTTGCATTTGGGAAATGCGATTTGAAGAAGGTCAAACTCGGAGAAGTCACAAAGTCGCATGGTAGGCAAGTTGCACCTGTAGGTCACATCAATGAGGTTCTCCATTGCGATTTTGCAACTTGTAGGTGGTCTTAATCACATAGGGATGGTTGCACTTTGGTCAATAAGGAAGGTCACATTTTAGTACGATAGTTCCCTTGGCGACTTGCAACTTCCAACCAACTGAAGTTTTGGCCTACACTACATACTGTGATTTGATGTAACGTGAGAGTATTGGTAGTGGGTTACCCTACATGAGCTTCCTCTTGTAAAAAACTAAGTCAAAATAGAGAAATTTGGAGGCTATGTGACAACTCCCAGAAACAGACAATATGTCAGTGACACAATGATATGCATGTCATTGCGGGATTGAAAATATCTCCTGAGAAACTATTGATCAAGAAATTTCTCACTGTAACTCCCATCCCCCTTCAATTGGTGTGATCAACTTCTCCATATGAACTGCAGTCGCCTTGCTTTCCAAGGACAAACTCTTTCATTGTAACGAGAATGCTTAATATGCATGTACTCTTGGATAACCCTAACAGGTTTAATACGTGGAATATCCATGATAGCATGTGTTGGCATGATGCATGGCTTTTAAACGCCATATGGGGATGGCTCTTTGGATTTTTTAGTGGACTTGAGCAAATAATATTTTTTCCCAAGTGCACCATTGTTCCCCTTTTATTCTATGCAATGACTTTGTTTGCACATACCATTAGGACATTCATTGGGGCACTTCCTTTTGATGTGTTTTTCCCTAGAAAACATCAATGCCCTCTTTGAATGGTTCAATGCATAAACTATCATTGATTGTTACGATATTGCATCTCGAATGTCTCAGGGTTATTTTAAAAGGTGCAACAATGTTTGAATGGTTTCTTTTCTTTTGAAGTAGCAACACATTAGTAAATATACTTCATTCCTTTGCGTTGAGGGATTTAAAAAACATTGTTTTGATTTGGCATGCCCATTGCATGAATCCTAGTATGTCTAATTAACATGTGCCAACTATCTTGGATTTTTTCTCAGAACAAGCTTCATGTGACTAGCACCACCATCATAATTCTTGTTAAATTCAACCCTAGTGTAAGGCTGAATAGAGACCATGGCATGTATTTCACATTTAACAAGGTTTAGAAAACTTTCCTATGATAAAATGTCTTGAAAGTATTTCTCCTTACCATGTGTATCTTAAGTGTTCCTTTTCCAGGTATTTGTTGCCCTATTCAAATGGTCTTACCTCCTTTGTGCGACTTGTGCCTTATGGATAATTTAAGAGTGTGTATTGGTTTTGTATTTTGGAATTTTGTAAGACATTGTGTTCGATACCTTGTTACATTAAAAGAACACTTGCTTTATTCAAAATAATTATTTGTGGTCCCAAACACCTTTTATAATGAGCTAAAATTGATATCAATTGTCAAAAGGCTCTTCCCCTTTCGTCATCGCATCATACCATATCTGAAAGTTTTCAATTCTTTCTTTAATTAATGTATGCATTCATTTCCTTTACTACTTTGTATGTTGTGTTTACAATAATTCCAAGCCCTCCATTCTTCCAATGTTTGAGTGGTGTCATGTCAAAGTTTTATTTAATGAAAGTGTTGCCTCGTTTGATGTGTAACCAAGCCACCTTTACTTATGTTACTGAAAAGAAAGTGAAACAAAACAAATTAATTTACCAAAGTGATACTTTTCATGTGAGACCATGAAAGCAAACAAATAATAATAAAAAAATAATTTACTTAATGAGCATGAAATTGTTGATAGTGCTACACCCGCCAACATTAAGGGGATCGCCCCAATATGAAGTCCCCAATAGACCTCACGACGTTTGGAATAAGAGTCCCAATGGTGGGTGGTAATGTTATGCCTTGACTGTGAAAATGCGCAGAGTGAAGTACGATAAATTTGGGTGAAAGCAAGTGAGTGATCCTGTAGAAAGTCAAGTACCATGCATGAAGGTTCCAACACACGAAGGGGAAAGGAAGTGTGCCCCTTGGAAGCCTGCATTAGTACGCAGCTTGAAAGGAACACACGAGTGTAATTACATCACAATCTAAGATGCGGAATAGTCCACAAGTTAACGCGATGAATTAATATAACAACACACATTCAACAAGATTCATACAATGCAAACGAAATAATTCATAAGCATAAGTGTAAGTAAAATAACATACATTCAAAATGCAACAAGAATAGCCCTACTATATTCACAACATATGCATGAAAGTGTGTTGGATCTGATTTTTATTATAAATGAAAGTTCCATTGATACATACACCATTGACGACCACTAGGCCCAATAGTGGAGCATTAAAGCCAAGAACACCTGCTCCTCCAAAGGAGTATACTCGCTTTGTGCTACGGATAGTCCCAAGCTCCTTCTAAGTGTAAGCCTAGCCAAAATATTGGCTCCCAAAAGCCTGTTGCATGAGTTATGAGGTTCTATTTATAATAAGAGCAAGTGACTCTTCAACTCTCCTTGTGACCTTTGGACTACCCCCATGACTCTTCAAATTCTTTAAAAAAGGACTCACTACATTACATCATGACTCTTCATACTCCAACATTGACACTTGGAATTTCATTTACAACATAATTACAAATAATATTACATTTTACACTTGTACCATTATAAGACAAAATATGGCAGAGACAACTTGACAACCTAACAAGACACAACATTATGATGCTTGAGTTTGGGAAAAATCTAGCTCAACAACTTCCATTTGATGCTTCTTGGTCACATATTAGTGTCAAGCTCGATACTGTGTGGTGACATAACCAAACTGCATGATGGTGTATGGCTAGAAGCAAAATCTAGCCTCCATGGCAACCACGTACAATGTCTTGGAACTAGTTTCAAGTTCATTCTGAAGCATGAGCAACATTTTTCTAATTTGAGCAGGACCACCAATGTAGTTCTGCACGTTCTATCTGTTTAGCTCCAAATCTTCCTTGGTGCAAATTTGTCTCAACTACTCCAAGTTCTCTTTGATCTCTTGTCGAACTTGGTTCCTGGGTTTGGATTTGGTGAGCAAACAGATTGATGGGATGTTGTTTGTTTTCACTAATACATCCAAACTACTGAAAAACCATGCATATGAGGCCTGAATGCTACTAATAAATGAGGTGGGATGTTTGTTGTTTTGCATTAATATGTGAACTCTCACTTTCTCCAACTCTGCATGTGGCTTCATTTTCTTCACTAAGTCAAGTGGTGCCCCTTTCTATCACATTGCCCATTCTTGCACATAGGTGATGGCAACTTGTATATTTTTGATATTTTTAACAAAAACTTTGTTCTGCTGTAGTAGGCCATGCAAACGGATGACTACTTTATGTACGATCACAAACCCATCACAGAGTTTCCGCATGGTTTCTCCAAGTGTTGATACTTCAGCAAGTATTACTGCTATCATCTCCTCCAAGTAACCCTGTGTGGAAATTGCACTCAATGCTGCTGCACAGAGTTGTTCTGCCTCTTACCTGACAACCTGCAAGTTCTATGCCAATTGCTCATTCTTGGGCATCAAATACTGAATGCTTGATATTGTTGCTCCCGAAAAGGCCAATTTTGCTTTGATAATGGAATTTGGATGCTTCTTGGTGTCCTCCACTGTCACCCTTCTCTAACAAATTCAAGTGATGAGTGATCATCCAGAAAATTCTTTTTTCGTGCTTGTATAATCATCTTTTGGAACTCAGCAAATGACATATTGTACACATCCATTACTAGATCATCGTCAAGGGGAACAACATCCCCTTCCTCTATCGAGGTTGGCTCTGTTGCTGGAGGTGGTGGAGACTGAATGGTGACCTTTGGTGTGTTCGACATTAGATTGACATCTTTATTTTGCGGCTCATGTTCCATCTCCATGTCTATTACTTCAATCAAGTGCTCAATCTATTGAGAAAGCTCTCGATCCTGCATATGTTCACCTTCCTCCTCAGTTGCTGGCTCATTATGTTCCTGCTCTTCAACCTATATTGGCGTTGTTTCTTCTACCATTACTCCTTGCCTTTATTCTTCTTCCTACTTATGTTTCTCTTCTTGTTCTCTCCTCCTCAACTCATGTTCTTCCTTAATCTTCTATTCTGCCTCCTGCAACCTCAGTTCTGCTTCTTGCAACCTCTATTTTTCTCTCTTCCTCCCCTCTTCTCTTCGTATCCTCTGCTTCCTCTTTGTTTTTGTTTCTAAAGTTGATTTCAATATAATAGGATCTGATTTCATTTTGAAACTTTGTTCCCCCTCCAGATTGTCGAAAATATTCCTCTTTCCCTTGTCCTGCATGGGATTGTTACCTTCTGCTGTTGTTTCTTCTAGAATTGCTACCATCTATGGAGTATCCTGTGAAGTCCCTGCTAAACTTGCCAACTCATGGAGTCTAGAGGCATTGTAGCAATTCCTGCATGGATGCTCCTCTAGCCAATGAAATTCCTTGTTGATTCATTGAAAGTAAATTCTTGCACAATGATATCCACAAATACCACAAGGATCATATAGATTAAATTCCCACGTACGAATGAAAACTTTACTATCTCCTTTCCCTCGATATCCACGAATTTCAAGTTCTTTATCTCGTATAATCCAATTTGCAAAGAAATAGTGGGCCATGGTGCTTGCTTCTTCCTATGCGAAGTTGTTGACAACCCTGTGGCAAGATCATATGAAACTTCTTGCATGACAAGCTTGTCTGCGACATACATTGGTAAAACATGCAAAGGCTTCTCTTCGTTGAACACTCTAAGGAAGGTTCCACCTGGTGAGACATACCAATCTACGATGTCTATTATCGCCTCCATTACTCCTCGTGACATCCAAGGTGGATATTCTTCAAAGATGAGCTTGTAAAGTGGGATGTTGTCAATTAGTTGTTCCATTACTCCTCGATGACTACAATCTGAAAGCAACTTGAAATAGATATGCATGGAAGATTCTCCAGTTCATGCTAGGAAACTAATTCTATGCACGGATTGCATCCAATAAATATGCAGAAATGTAAAACCTTTCTTTCTCACCTTTGGGAGGACTCTAGGCCTGTGCTACATGGGCTCTCAACTATCAAGCCAACAGATCTGACCAATTGAATGAATTCCCCTCGCTCACAACCCAGTTCCATAAGACTACCCACCTTTGATAGCTTTTTCACCCAACCTTTGATAATGTCTATTATGTTCAAATAATTGTTGGTGGCATAGAAGAATGAGTCCATAAGCTTCACAGGCTTGGGAAAGTGATACATGCGCTGATACTCTTCTACCCAAAAGGTGGCAAGCTTCTGTCCGCTAGCACTGCTCAATGTCATGGTATTCTCATCAATGTGTGAGACAATCCAGCTAATGATATCTGCACATGGGAATGTAAGATACCTACACGCAACCTTGTGTAGTTCTAACTACCTGATACTGAGATAAACCTGTCAATACTCTAGATCTGCCTCAAGGCTCTTTGCTAAAAGAGTTTCTTTAACTTGTTGCCATGTGAATGTTGACCCCTTTTCTATAAATAAGTGAGTGTTTGCATACACTGGAAAGTCTACTGATGTTTGCTCAACTGCTTCCCCAATATTGCTTTCAGTGGTCTCTTTTGAAGCAACTCTATTTGGTGCCATGGTAACAATGAATGTTGGAGAGAAGTGCCTCACAAGTGTGGTACCTATGGGATAAAAAATACACTCATGGAAAGCAAACATTAGCTTCATCAAATCTACCTTCAAAGCATGATCAAGTAGAAAAACGCGCAACTGGAGAGAAGGATTGCACATTTTTTATCAACAAGGGATACTGGCTGACTGTGGGGATTGTGCACTGTGTATTCCCAACAACCAAGGATGAAGCTTGAGGCTTTGGACTACGCAATGCACAACCCCATCCCAAGCAGAGACTAGGAGAGACTGCACATTGCATAGTCTCAGTGCCAAGGTGACATGCTAAGCCCTAGAGCTGTGTAGTGCCTAGTTGGGCTAGCATGTAATGCGCACTACACAATTCCATAAGCCAAGCTTGTGGTTTGAGACTTAGGATTGTTCTACGCCTAGCTGGGCAAGGAAATATCTGGCCAAAGCAAGTGCATATTTTCCCCGTGGAAGTGTGAAAAACGAGCAGAATTTAGTGATGATGCAAGTTTGAGTGAAAAAATGAATAAGTATGAATAAATCCATGTAGATCAAGTGCAACAACTAATCAAATAGAAGTAAAATCAAGTATGTGAAGAGAGTCGCTGCAACGATGACCATCGGTGAATAAACAGGAAAATAGATGTGACACTTGTGAAAGGCAAAAAAATACTTAGAACAACACTTCTACAAGTTAAAAAAAATTGAAACGCCAACAACTACGAAGATAAATAAGTAAAACAACACTCACACAAGCGAAACAAGAAAAGGCGACAAAAAAGCAACAAAAGACGACAAAAGTGAAACTCACCCAGAAATAATGGATTATATGAAATAATGCATTAATTTTTTATCACCTAGGGCTTGTATAATGGGTGTTAACATGAGATTATGCTTATTATTTAATAGAAATACATGAATTTTGAAAGAAACTATAGTGAAATGGTCAATTCTTTATGATATTTAACATGATATAAATGACACCAAAATATAATTATTTAGAATAAAATTTGACATAGTACAAGCTTCATGTATTTGCATGATAATTTCAAAATAAAGTTTAAGTTTTTCAAACAGAGGGAGTATGTGATGCCCCATTTTGTATGGATTTATTTTCTATAGAATTTGGATGTTTGTCCTTCATTGACTTGATGACTTGTCTTATATGTGCCTTGCAAACTAATGAATTTTATGCTTTATTTTGGACATTATGTAGACTACTTGTGTGTAATATATGTGGATGAGTGCATATGCATGTGACATGCATGTTGTTCTTTGATGATGAGATGATATTTGTATTCTTGTTTGTGGAACTAATTAAAATTTGTAGAATGTTGTTGACGTGATTATTTTATGGTTGTTCCACACATATTACTACATAAAACTAGTTTAGAATACAATAGGATCTGGAGTGCGCTCACATTTTTTGGCTCCCTCCTTATTCCCCAATTGTCTACACAATGGTAGTTACATTTTTTAAAGATGTATGCCATTAAATTTATCTCATGCTCTTATTAGGTAAATTGAGTATCTAAAATCTAGTTATATATATATATATATAGACACACACACACTTTTGACATAATATGGCTTTAATTTAGTTTTTTAATATATAATATTAATTACATTTTTTTAATTTTTTTAATATACAATCAATATTAACATGTGTGACAATATCCATGCAACATCCATGTCATATTGGATGATTCTACAAGTTTTCAATAATTTTTTTCAAAGCTTTAATATCTAGCAAAGATTTACATTTAAAGTTTGAATAATCCCTATTTATTTATTTTAAAGTCAAAAGTTTCGGAAATCTTTAATTGTTTTTTTACAAAGTCAAAGTTTGAATTAAAAGTTCAAATCAATTAACAAGGTTCACTGCAATCTTTATTTGTTTTTTAATAAAATCAAAGTTCGAATTAAGAGTTCAATACAATTAACAAGGTTCACTGCAATCTTTATTTGATTTTTTATAAAGCCAAAGTTTGAATTAAAAGTTCATTACAATTAGCAAGTTCACTAAAAATGAGGTTTTTTTTCTTTTTTTTGTCATTTATATCTATAGCACCATCGAGCCCATGAGTTGGACTCATTACTTAGTAACTTAGAGTTTACTTGTCATTTGCAAGTTTGACTCATCCATGAGTGGTTGATAGATAGTCAAACATAATACCCAATGGACATTCAGACTTGATAATCCAATTATATCTCAAAATCATGGCCTTACTATCCAACCACCACTCACCTAATGCCAATGCTCTCCATTCTTAAGAACAAGACACAAAGAATCATAACATTTCTACAAATTAATATTTTTCCAAACCCATTTCAGATAAACTAATTTTCTATAACAAAGAACTCAAAACAAAACAAAAAGAGTTGTGACTAAAACTCAAAAGAAAATGCATTATAATCCAGGTTACAATCCACAATCCATCCAAACCATGTTTGACAACAAGGACAAGCCTATATAGGCAATGTTAAATTTGCAGAAGTATTATTTAATATTCCTAAAAAAAATTTATTAAAATAGTACTATGAAATCATCCATTCAAAAAAAATTGTAGGCTTACAAGGGATTAAGATCTCCGAAGAAGGCATAATCCTAAAATGATTGCGTCATTTGAATACTGGACTAGGGTTCCAGTCCAATCGATAACGACTTCATATTTTGCTATAAAAACATATAATACTAACAGAAAATGTGTAGAAAATGGGCAGAAATTGCTAGGTAACGAAGGAGGTGAGTTGCACCTTCAGTTAAAAGTGATGCTATGAATCCCTCGTGTTCTAAAATCTGTTTCTCGGAACTGTTAGCTGGCCCCTGCTACAAGCACCCTTCTTTTATGCCAAGGAATCCACAAAAGACTACAAATAAGGGCGGTGAATGAAATCTCATATTGATTGAAGCTGCTCACAATGATTGAACTTCATATTGATTGAAGCTACTCACAACTTTCGTTGAATCCTTTTGACTGAAACACACTCACTGCAAGTCTCCTTGTCAACGATTAGCTTTCACAGCTTTCTCTCCATGGTAAATATCCCGCAGAACGGAGGAGTATTCGGGATTCCCATCAACATACTTTTCCAAGAATTTTTTGTCTGTGTATTTAACAATCCACGGAGAAATCCTCTCTCTCTTCAACAGTTGCATGGACTTCAAGGCCTCCATTACTCTATACCGAGGGATTATCCTCCTCTCCAAGCTACTTTCAAACAGAAAGGAACATCTAACAATATCATCCAATGGAAGCCCTAGTGATTTGACAAGAAAGTCTACATTCCGCTTTAGTTTTTCCTCTGAAAGTCCCAAAATCCCCGGCATCGAACGAGAGACCTTGTAAATTTGTTTTTCAGAGAAACCTAAACTGCACAAAAACTACATTTTTCGATCTATATCTTCTTTTCGCATTCCTAGACAGGAACGCAAAGCGTGCCCAAATATCTTGGATCCCCTCTCAAGCCCCAGACGCTCAGCCACTTTAAATGACTCCATAACTTTTTCCTCCGCAACCGTGAGGAGACGGGGTTGCCTTGCCAATAAATTTGATAATGCATCGCCCTCAATACCCAATCTTTGCAAGACTGAAATCGGAGATTTAAGCTTATCCTCACTCTGATCAAGAATTCTTGAATGGGTATAAACAAGCTTGCGCATATCCTCTTTGTTGATGATAGACCTTAGATAGCTGAGCCTAGACTTTAAGTCCCTTTTGGATTTATATAAGAAAATCCCAGGGTTGCCAAGAACCACCCTTCGAATGTGAGCAGGGGTTGTCAAACCACATTCACTTAACAACTCCAAACCTTCTTCCAAACCCTGGCTTGGTTTATTCAGCAAGCCCTTGTAAAGTTTAAGGACATTTGAAACATCTTTCTCTGACATACCGCATTTGTTGATGAAAAAATCTGTGACAACGCCCCCATCTGGTGGAGCTGGGGATGGGATTGCTGTTTCCGTGAAGAATTTGGCGATTTTTATGTGGGGATTTGCATGAATTTCAAGAGGACAAAACAACAAAATTGGGATCGATACATGAGTGGATACTAGGGGGACTTCCTTCATTATCAAACGTTTCAATATTCGATGAATAGACAATATCTTTGCAACAGTGAAATCGCAGATTAAAATGTACCCTTGCTGAAATTAAAAGCAGAAACAGAGAAATAACTACCTGGAGGAGCCCGTCGGACTGGATGAATATCGTCGTAGATGTTTCGGAGGGCAAAACATTTTCGAAGACCAAAAGTGAGCACTGTGCTGCGAGGATGTAGGGTTTCATTTGAGATGAGGTTTAGGGTTTCATTTGAGATGCACAGACAGGATGACAGCTCTCTGACACTAAATAAACAAAAACCTACATAACGCATTCAATGATACATACTAAGCTTCAACACAGAGGTGGGATGACAGCCCCTCTAATGCTAAATATCAAGAGCACATGAACAAATGCATAACAGGCACAGCCTGGAACAGAGTAAAAATGGAAAGTGAGCAATTAACAACAAAAGAAGCTTGTATTAGCTGAAAATGAAGACCAGACGCTACAAGTATCAAAGTAGTTACAGTCTCCAGAAGTTGAATCTTACATCAAAACAACAACCATCAACCATCATCCCCGATTACATCTATGTTTTGGGTATATATAGAGTTTGTTTACAAAAAATGATCTGTTATTCTATGCGTGGAGGGGTCATAATGGACCACCAACCACATTAGTTATCTAAAATGGGCCTCTGCCACAATATGTTGCTTCAATGAATGAATTTGACATTCTGTGGTACTCTGTTGTCCTTCTTGAGCAGGTGGGATGTTGTATGAAAGAATGCTCCATAACTGCTGAATGAATTCAACTGCTCGAGGCATGTCCTTTTTGTTCTTCGGCCATTCTATTCTTGAATGCAGTTGTTGAAGTAGTAATGCACCAGGTACAGGTAGTTGGCCACCTTCATCCTTCGGGAGCATATAATGGCTATGGACGTGGATAGTCGGGACGGGCGGAGGAAGAAAATCGGCCGTTGGATTAAACGAATAAACGACAGGGATCTATTGGCGAGATACATTAGGAGAAAGCGGGAACAAACAGTCTTGATCCATTGGATCTTGCGCGGATAGATCCAACGGTTATTGGGGCGAAAGGAACACGGAGCCTAATGGTCGGGAGAGCGGGAGAGCCATCATACCAGAGCGTAGACAGAGGATCACGACATTTTTCAAGCTACTACCTTCAGACAGGGGCACTAGGAGATCAATTGATACCAATACGTATCCAGACTCCAGATCAGTGAGGATCCGTGGGACCTCACCCTGCCACATGAGATCTCAGCAGCAGTTTCATCTCAGAGATGTTCCTAGGAGACAGACTAGGTCCTTCAGCATTCAACAACGTGTGAACCCCCCCAAGATACGATTTAGTGGACAATCTACACTTGCCATCAGCTCTTCATCGGGCCAACAGAGTTTGCTAAATTTCTTTAGTGTTATTCATTCAACCTTAGATGTTAGGAGAGATGAGTCTAATACTCAGACATATTAGCTCCCGGATCTTCTCCGCTAGGGCCAGATATTGATTTACTTCATGCATTATATCTTTTATAGGAGACCATTTGGTTCTCCCGTTTTGTATATACATCAGTGTACTCAACAATCCCTTTGGCCTACTTTGTGGTCATTAGTTGGACATAAATATAATTAACTTATCTTATCTTATCTTATCTACAATCCAAGCAATCAACAATTTCTTGAAAAAAAATATTAAACTAAATATAAATAAAACTTTGAATAAAATCTAAGAATAAAAATAAAAACTAATATAAAATTTAATTAAATTAAAATATTTAAATAAAAGTAATTTAAAATAACTCAGACTATTAATGTAAATAGATAAAATTCAAATTTATATGCTAATATTATCATTCAAACAAAAATTAAAGCTATTAAATAATAAAACCAATGTTATTAAATCAAAGCTAAATATTATAGTTTAAACCAAAATTACAATAAATTTAAGCTAAACTAAATTAGTTTTTAACTATAACTAAAGAAAATGAGTAATATAACTAAAATAAAATAACTAAGATAAAATAAACTAATAAAAACTAAAATGACTACCATAGACCAAAAACTAAAATAACTATTAAAAGAGTCATGACATAAAATGAAAGGAAACTATAAAGCTCATAAGATTGGAAGATCCTATTAGTGATTTCATACTATCATCAAAGATATGTTGAATTCCAAGGTTTTCTATTAACCTATGTACATCGTCTGCAGTAACCATGCCATCGCCATCGTTGTCCAAGGTATTGACAATTCAAGATAGGTCCCATCTTTGAACAAAGGTTGTGTATATTTTATTTACAAAATTAATCCTCATTTGATCAATCCTACCTCCAGACAAGTGGTGTTTTCCAAGATCACTTATAATATGTGGGTATTTTGGATTGCAAAGTTCAGGAAACTTAGTTTCCCATTATCTGAGAAACCCAAACATGAACATAAAAGCTATAGAAACTATAAAATTATTGAGCCCAACTCAAGGACATTGATACAATAATATTCCAATACATAGACATGGAATACACATTTGAAATTCCTACTGTTGTAGTGCTCAAGTACAGTCATTCTTGAAATCTAGAAAAACAAGAAGGAAAAATAGTAGAAAAGAACGAGTCGTCTTTGTCCACCTCTGCAAGTCGTCTTTGTCCACCAAGGTAGCTGCAAATGTAAGAGTTGAAAAGATCATCGGACCGGCAAAGGGTTTGGCATCATATGGAGCCAAAGAACCCATTTTCTCCCAAATTTTGCTAATGTGGAAGTTGGAGGAGAACTTATTTTATAAACCAGAGAAATGAAGGTCAACAACTATGAAAGTAGTAAAGGTCTCCCTTATTGAACAAATGTCAATTACGAAAAGACCCAAAAAATATGAATACCAAAACATTCAATCAACTTTAATCTCATAAAAGTTCATGCCTTACACGATAAATACACGAGCTATGACCAGAAAAACTTACAAACATATTATATCAATTAAACTTTGATTTTTTCTTTCAAGGCTTGGTTGGAAAAAGCAAAGAGATCACATGAAATGCTCTGCACATAGGTAATTCGTTTTGTTTTGAAACTATCATATCAAACAAATATAAACAATACATGGAAATCAATTTGCTTCAATAGTAAGTAAACAGTGGAAAAAAAACTCAGATATATGATTACACATAAAGTTAAACAAATTAAAGAAATGAACTCGTTGGATAACTCCATAACATACTTAAAAATCACTTATGTTTAACTAATGAAATTATTAACATAGATTCATAGCAACCCTAGATAAATTAAGTGTCCAAGCCGATCAAAATAAATAATTGAGTACAAACCTATATATGCCTTTGATTTATTAAATTCCCAATGAAATTAAATAATTGAGTACAAATCTCTCCATGCATAAAAGATCTAGTGTATGTGTGTGTGTGTGTGTGTGTGTGTATATATATATATATATCAATTTTCTTTTTCCTATTTTCCATTATTAAGTAGCTTAAGGGATTAAAAAAAACCTCAATATAGACCTCTTTCCACTTATATTCAGTCTTTATATGTTGTGAAATCCTTATCTGCATAACCATTCATAAGGCCCTTGAATATATATTTTTTGCTATATTTTCATTTTTTGGCTCCACATAAAAATATACCCTACTCAAATTACTTTGCATATCCTCTATTTGTCCTTTGATCCTTGGAGCAATCTTTGTATCCCCATGCAACATCAAACTCAAAAATTGTACTAGTTCCACAAATCCAGCACAACATATCTTTCCACAAAATTTTGATAATAGCATTCCACTAGTAAGCATACATTTCTTCCATGCAACCTACTTAAAGAAAAATTAAAAAGAAAAAAACTGAAGTAAAGTCTCTGTTAGGTCTCTATACTACTAGTGTAACCCCTTATTGTTATTAGTACAACCCCCTTATTATATTGTTGTGCCTATGTAGTCCCCATATTGTTATTATTGTGCCCCATAAAAGCCCACTATTTTATTTTGCCCTTTCTTATTTTGTTATGTCGCTTTATTATTATGACCCTTTAGTCCTATATATAGAAAGGAGGTATTTTCATTTGTATCATCCAAGAATTGTTCATTTGTGTAATGTAAAGGAGGTTTCCCCCTCGAAGATGTTGAATTCTAAGACGTTGATCTATCTTTTCTATCTTTTCGTGAGTTGGTTTCATAACATTTGGTATTAGAGCTTTGGATTCTAGGGTTTCGCTGCTCCAAACAAGTCATCGTGGACTTTTTGCTATAACTTTTTTTCTGTGACATTTCAGAATCTAAAAAAAAACTCATTTGAGACAACATCATGTTGAACCTCGGGTAAGAATTTCAGATCTTGACTCGCTATATTTTCGGAGATATAATCTGAGGAAGTTAGGATTTTTGTAGACCCCCAAATTACATTCCAAATAGGTCACCTTGGGAAAATCGTTATAACTTTTGTTCTGAGCATCAGATTGAAATTTCATAAGAAGTTTAAGAAAGAGGACTTCCTGTATTTTTCTATATATCAGTTTCAGGTACTAAGGTCGAAACAGTGAGACGTGGTACATCATACAAGTTCGATCTACTAAACTAGTCTATAATCAGGTCACCGTGGGAGATTTGGCATAACTCTTTCTTGGATAATCAAATTCTGATCAGACTTCCGGGTTAGAAAGAGAACTCAAAGAGCTATCGTAGGAAGAAATTGTAGAACTTGGAGATATGAAATTACAAAGTTATAGTCGTTTCAAGATCGAGCTCCTAAAATCAAGAAAAATCGAGATGAGGAAGTTTGATGGCAAGGATCCGATAAATTGGATACTACAGATGGAGAAATATTTTGATCTACATGGTGTACCACTGTTACAAAATGTATGTATTGCATCTTCATATTTAGAACAAGATCAATTTTTATGGTATAAAGGGCTATGTTCTCATAAAACACTTGTTACGTGGTAGCACATTATGAGGATGCAAAGAGCAACACCTTCTTTAGAGAAATACCACAACAATTGGAAGAAAAAAGAGAAAGGGCTTTGATACAAAGTGGAAAGAAAAATTATGGAAACAAGGAAGTCTACCCCTCACAACTATAAAGATGGAAGTGATGTTTCTCCTAGCCTTCAACAACCTACAAGGGTTACACCACAATAATTGGAAGAAAAAATAGAAAAAGGGCTTGGTACAATTGTGATAAAAAATACATTAAAGGTCATAAGTGTGCTTAGAAGAATTATTTTAGATTGTTTGTGGAGAGGAGGAAGAAAAGGATCAAGAAACGTCAAAAGAAGAGTATATACACCAGGAACCAACCCCGGAGAAAGAAGAAATGAATCTGACCACATCTTGTAAAGCATTGGAAATAATTGCTACTCCTCAAACTCTTAAGATAGAAGGACATATCAAGAAGAAAAATATTCAAGAAGTGAAAGACCACATCAAGAAAGAAGAAATGAATCCAACCATATCTTGTAATGCAATGGCCGGAATTACCACTCCTCAAACTATCAAGATATAAGGACATATCAAGAAGAAAAATGTTCAAGAAGTGAAAGATTACATAGAGCATCAAGAAATGAATCTGAGCATATCTTGTAATGCACTGGAAGAAATTACCACTCCTGAAGTTGTAATAGAGAAGGACATATCAAGAAGAAAAAGATTCAAGCAGTGAAAGATCACATCGAGCATCAACAACAAGTTCTCCAACTTTTAAAGGATAACGCCACTTTGGTGTAGAATCGAATGAAACAACAGGCAGATCAACATCGAAATGAAAGAAGTTTTCATGCAGGTGATTGGGTATTTTTATGGTTACATACATACAAACAAATGTCCCTCAAGAAATCTATTTATCGAAAGGAAATCTTGGCAATACTACACACACTTAATAAATGGCGACCTTACCTAATGGGAAGACACTTCAAGGTTAAAAAGGATCATGATAGTATTAAATACTTTTTAGAACAAAAATTATCCTCTGAAGAGAAAGAAAACTGGGTCACAAAGATGTTGGGTTATGA
>APFE030307900.1:0-13684 GCA_000404065.3 Pinus taeda | reverse complement strand
ACTCAGTGTCGAGATGAACTGGGAAGTGTGGGGGTTACTGTCGATGATGAGGACTTGGTGAGCTTGGCTCTCCTTGGTCTTCGAAGAGTTGGCATTCCTATCAGGACTCTGTCAATGGTCAGGAGAAGTTGCCAGGATGGGAAAGACTATGGTCAGATCTTGTGCAGGAGGAGATCAGGCGAAGTACCAGGGACGGATCTTCGTCAAAGGGAGCTGATGAAGAGAATTGTGCTTTGGTTGCCAAAGCAAAGAAAGGGAAGAGCAAGAAAGCTTCTCAGTCTGGTGCGAAAGGGAAGAAGCAGGATATGTCCAAGGTGAAGTGTTTTCACTGTCACCAGCACGGACACTATGCCACAAATTGTCCGCAGAAGAAGAAGAACAAGCAAGCTGCTGGATCTGCAGGGGGAGAGGCCTTAGCTTCTCAGTTTGAGCTTGATTTTTCATTAATCGCATGCTTGGTTTCAAGTGTGATGGGATCAGTGTGGTTCTTGGACAGTGGTGCGTCTTTTCACATGAAGGGAGATAGAGATTTGTTCTCTGATCTGGAGGACAAAGATCTTGGAGTGCACATCGAGATGGGCGATGATGGTAGATACAGTGCGACCGGTATCGGTACCATTTCCTTTGAGAGGGAGTCTGGTAAACCCTTTGTATTGAAGGAAGTCATGCATGTTCCAGGATTGAAGAAGAATCTAATCTCAGTGGCGATGTTAGAAGACAAGGGGTATGATGTTGTTTTCAGCGAGGGAAAGGCCTTCCTGCGCAGCAAGACAACTGGTGAGACCCGGAAGATAGGGGTTCGAGTGAGGAACCTTTATCAGTTGCATGTTGGATGCACAGCAATGGCAGGCAAGGCAGAAGGATTGGTGAGCCGGGATGATGGTGAGTTGTGGCACAGGAGATTGGGTCACCTTCACCATGGAGCCTTGAAGATACTGCAATAGATCACTACAGGGCTTCCTAAAGGCACACTTGTGTAGTCAGATCAGTGCAAGGGGTGTACTTTGGGGAAGTTTGTGAAAGCCACCTTTCATGAGAAGGATAGTCGCGCCACGACGATCGTTGAGAGAATTCACACAGACGTGTGTGGACCTTTCTCAGTTGCTTCGACAGCAAAACATAGGTATTATGTGATTTTTGTTGATGATTTCTCTCGTAAGTGCTGGATCTTCTTTATGCAGAAGAAGAGCAAGACATATTCAAAGTTCCGTGAATTCAAAGCACTGGTCGAGAAGGAGTCGGGGAAGAAGGTGAAGGCTCTTAGGAGCGATAATGGTGGTGAATACATCTCAGACGAGTTCAAGGATTTTTGCAAGGCAGAAGGGATTCGTAGAGAGCTCATAGCTCCCCATAACCCACAATAGAACGGGGTAGCTGAGCGGAAGAACAAAATGATTGTGGGTGCTGCACGGGCAGTGTTGCATGATCAGGGCCTACCCCTTCACTTGTGGGCGGAAGCATGCAATACAACAGTTTATGTGCAGAACCGTTGTCCTCATAGGATACTTGGCATGAGTAAACCTGAGGAGACTTATTCTGGTAAGAAGCTTGATCTTTCTCATTTGAGGATTTTTGGTGCTAACGTTTACATGCATGTGACGAAGGATGCCAGAAAGAAGTTGGAGCCGACTGCAGAGGTTGGGATATTTGTGGGGTACACTGATACGCCCCACAAATATCGTGTGTATTTGCCAGACAGTGGTAAAACTGTTGTGCGACGGGATATAAAATTTCAGGAGGAGAAAGCCATGAAGTGTTCGCTTGAGAGGGAGCTACACTTGCATGCAGATGAGGAGCTATTAGTTCCTAAGGATGAGCTTCAGGACGTGGATCAGCCACAGGACGAGGTTCATGGAGTGGAAGAGACCACTCATGCAGCGCCAACCATCAGAGGGCGAAAGCGCTTGACAGAAGCTGAGCGACTGGCTCAAGATGCAGAGAAAGTTGTAGAACCACCTACAGCCCAACGCAGGCAGAGACAGTCACCTGATCGGTACACTGGATACATGGCTCTTATGAGCAAGTGTGTTGTGACTGAGCCATCCTCTTTCGAGAAAGCTGTGGAGGATCCCGCATGGGTAGACGCCATGGTGGAAGAGTATGATTCTATTGTCAGAAACAGTGCATGGGAGATTGTTCCTAAACCGGAAGGGAAATCAGTGGTGGGTTCGAGATGGATCTACAAAGTTAAGCAGGCAGCTGACGGGAGTGTGGAGAAGTACAAGGCAAGATTTGTTGCCCGAGGCTTTTCACAGATTGAGGGGATCGATTATGAGGAGACCTTTGCACCTGTCGCAAGGTATTCTTCCATACGGACGATTCTTGCTCTCTCAGCGCAGATGGGATGGCACATTCATCAGATGGATGTGAAGACTGCGTTCCTCAACGAAGCCATTGAGGAGGAGGTGTACATTGAGCAACCCGAAGGCTTTGAAGTCTTCAACAGCGAGTCGCATGTGTGTAGGCTCAAGAGAGCGCTGTATGGGTTGAAGCAAGCACCACGTGCTTGGTACACACGAATAGATAGCTATTTCACAGGACTTGGATTCTCCAAGAGCGAGGCGGATCCTAACCTATACCAGATTGTGGTGGAGGGTAAGTTGCTTATCATTGTACTGTATGTTGATGATTTGATTCTAACGGGTGATGAGCTGTTGATACTGTCATGCAAGAAGGATCTTGCTACAGAGTTTGAGATGAAGGACTTGGGCCTCCTTCACTATTTCCTAGGATTGGAAATATGGCAGCGCAGTGGTGGACTGTTTGTTTCTTAGGGCAAGTACGCTCGGGAGATACTGGAGAAGTTCAACATGCATGGCTGCAAGCCTGTTGATACTCCTCTTCCTGGAGGTTGGAGGAAGGAGGATGCCACTTCGGGAGAAGAAGTGGATGCCACTGTTTATCGACAGTTGGTGGGTTCGCTGATGTATTTGTTCAATACACGACCTGATATATGCTATGCAGTTAACCAGCTTTCACAAGCTATGGTTAAGCCTACCAAGCTCTTCTGGAAGGCGGGCAAGCATGTATTGCGCTACTTGAGAGGCACATCGGAATATGGTTTGTGGTACAGATAGGAGGATGAGGTGAAGCTATGTGGCTTCACGGATGCAGATTGGGCAGGGAGCCCAACGGACAGAAAGAGCACATCAGGAGGGGTCCTCAGTATTGGATCGACAGCAGTTTCTTAGTACAGCAGGAAACAGAGATCCGTGGCACTCAGTTCAGCAGAGGCCGAGTATATGGCAGCAAGTTTGGCTGCATGCGAGGCTATATGGATGAGGAAGATCCTAGTTGGTTTGTTCGGTTCTCATTTGGATCCTACTGTGATTTACTGTGATTACCAGAGTTGCATTAAACTCTCGGCTAATCCTGTATTTCATGATAGATCTAAACATATTGACATCAGGTACCATCATATCAGAGATTGTGTGCAGCGGAGGATTATGTTACTTTCGTACATTCCAACGGAGGATCAGGATGCTGATATTCTGACAAAGGCTCTCACCAAGAGCAAATTCGAGTACCACCGAGGCAGGATAGGGGTTGCTGATAATCCATATCTTGTCGAGAGGGAGTGTTGAGATTGCAACAAGATGATGGAGCTTAGTGAAAAGATTCGCCTTCACTAAGTGGGCCCGCAGGCTATTTTTGGCGCAAGTCTATTTTTAGACTATATCTATTTTTAGACATATGGATCATGTCTATGGATTGCAGGTTGCTGTTTATGGATGATTGATCAAGTTGGAAAAATAGATGGACTTCTATTTTTGATGAAAGTGTGAGTGACCACAGTGTGAGTGATCAAGTCTATTTTTAGACTGGCTGTCAAAAATAGAAAAGTCAAATATTATTATCTCACAATAATATTTGGACTATAAACTTAATCTTATTCTGTTGGAGCACTTCAGTTTGAGCTACAGAGGTGGCACATGCAGCTGTCAGAAGGAAATACGCTTTTATTATGATTCAGTTGAGTTGTTGCATGCATGACTTCAGTTAGAACTCAATCAGTTGAGTTTGGTGGAGTTGATTGTGGAGTTGATGGAGTTGTGTTCAGTTTAGCTTTGTTAAACTGATTGTATTTAGTCTAACTGGCAAATAAACTAGAGATGAGTTGGGTGAATTAGTTATTAATTAAGTCACAAGTTATTAACTCATAATACAACTAATGAATACATCAGTTAACTCAGTTGCATGTCAGTGCATGTTCAGTTCAGCAGGGACAGGTGTTAGAGAATCAGATTGCTATCAGTTGTGAAGTTGTGCACCAGATCTTGCACAATCAAGGGATTGAGTATGCCAATGAGTTTTCCCATGTATTTGCCCACATTTTAGCTTATGCTCACGTCCACAAAGCGTGAGTGAATATTTTGCAGGTGAAAAACGAGTTTGGTGAGCCATTCTCATCAGTTCTTGAGCAGGTATTGAGCAGTGGAGGCAGGCAAGCAGGAAGAGATCTGGAGATCAGATCTGAGCTGTATTGTGTGTAACAGAGGTGGAGATACTTGTGAGAAGTATTATGCTGTGTAATGTTACATGACTCAATCATTAATATACAGATAGTTGGGGTTTTTAGCGAGATGCTTTCCCCGGGATACATACTGTGTTAATATGTGAATGCTCTTGATGTTTTATTGTTATTGATGCTGCTATATTGATGATCAACGTAGAGGAGCTTATGTATTGTGTATGTTTTCCGCAATAGTACATGATCAGGATAATCTCCATTGAATATGTGTTAAATTATTCAAAATTTCTACACTGGTTTCATAACAGTCTCCTCGATCAAAAACCTGAACCTTTATAAAGCTCGCAAACGATCAGCAAACAAGGTCAAATTTAATATTCAACAGTTGTGAAAGTCGGTGATGAAGCCTGAGAAGGTAGAACAATCCGAAATAAGGACAATGACTCCACTTGTCTTAATATGCTCAGTCAGTAGTCCATGCCCTCACTGACCTAGAGATCAATACTCCACAGTTTATTGGTATTTATGGCTAATTCATCTGAATCCATGGCAACACTCATTTTATTTGGGTGGTTACAAGAAGCCAAACAACTTTTGCACCATAAAATTGTTGCATGGGAGAATGAACTTGCGAGTTCATTGCATTGTTTAAGATCTTGTTGCTTATTATTATTTCTCCTTCACAGTCTGGCCTCATGGCCCAGGAGTAACAACTAGCCATTTTTACCTTGTCATCATGGCTAATTCCAAGCACCCCTGAGGGGTTTTCAAAATTATTTCGATCATTACTGATAGCTATTTGCAAATGTGTTGATAAAGACTGACATTCAAGCTCGTCCATGGTATTAATCGATATACATCTATGATCAATTTCCAGTTCTAAAGAGTTAGTACAGTCATAATGGAGCACAACTAAATTTGAATCAGTGTTGCTACTATGATAATAGATAGTATTGGTACACATTTTGTAGGAAGATGAGATTACTTCTCCTGAGTGTTCTGACAAAACATAAACCGGATCATGGATATTCCATGCTGATGGCAATCCTGCATTCAAATTATAGTGTTTGCGAGCTTAGAGGACTCGAACTGTGGTATCTCATTTCTGATCTTGAAATGAAATGAAACGAAATTTTAATGTCCACGAGACTAGATATAGTCTATGGGACCATATAGGATAATTGCAAGTACATTCATATACATAACACAACTTTTAATGCTTCAGCTTTACACAGTTTGGCATGTACTGGTAAGAGTCATAATTTTGCATACTTCCGGAATTTTCATGCTCTGGAATCCCAAGGAACTCAAGAGTGTTATATCAGATTCTTTCAAAAGTGAAGTATTCAAAATGAATATATTTCTATAGGTGGTTATGATAATTAAAAAATAGTAAATTTATGTTGTCCATATCCATTTTGATATAAAGTTGTTGGATTTGAAACCAATTCAGATTCAACTATCTTTAATCACCTTATAAGATACATGAAAATTACCATATAACCAATTCTAATCCAACAACCTATAATCAACTAATAGTACATAGTAGGGTAGATAAGGATGGTTGTAATTTCATGGCTAGGATATTTTGAGCTTCAAAGTTCAGTGGATAGTGGGGCCTGTGAAAAATTTTAAGATCCAGACAAAATACAAGTTTTGGATTCCTTAGCCATCATTTAAAATTCTAAAGAAATTAAACCTACATTAAAAAAGTAATGGTGGGCTCTTGTGGAGGAAGTGGAGGAGGTGAGATGATGAGAGGGTTTGCAAAGAAACCTCAAAGATGTGGGGTAGTTGGACCAGTGCCCTAATCTCTTGTAACAGTCGATGGAAAAGAGAGAAAGAGAAAGATGGAATTGGTCTTTACTCCATTCTTTCTATCAAACTGGATAAGGTTCTAAAAATCCGAGATTAGAAGAAAGAAAAACAAACTTGCTTGAGGGAAGAGAATATTATTCTGTCAAAAAGTCATGAAAATTTTTTCTTCTCCATGTCTATGGTTATTTGTTTGTCTTAACATTTTCCTATGCCATCTCTCAATTGAATAATTTGACATTCCTCTTCAGTTACTCTGCATGCATTGTGTGTATATCGATTGTGTTTTGGACATCTTAGACATCCAACATTGTAGAGTAAAATTAACAGTTGACTTTGCTATGTCTTTGATCTTGATCCATGTTCATTAAAATATACAGATTATGTAATTGAAATATAAATAAAGATACCTCTCAGCCTAAGAAAATATTAATTTCCTTCTCCATCAAGTTTAATTCATTTTTGAAAATATTGAAAGCCACTTTGAAGGCACATATTCAGCCAAAAGCCCTATAATGTCATAAGAGGAACTCCCTCCAATTTTAATTTAGGTTTGGTTTAGATTCTTTGCAACTCATTTTTTCCTACACTCTCTTACAATAAATTCGATTTTAGAGTCTACGAGTCCTTAGATTTATACCTGCACCGATTTGTCTTGAGATATACAATTTTCATGTGAATCTATTTCTTGGTGTATATATATTTTTAACCCACTTATTCGAAGTGCACATCAAAGGAAACACCTTTGAATAGAAACACATGCTTTTTGTAATAGAAAAAACTACAAAAACATGCCAGTCAATTTCTAGGCCTTCTTGTAGTAGTTGTTGATATACGCATTCCCTTGCTCTAGGATGAATGATTGCATTTTTGGGGTTGTTGTTGCATTGAGATAGTGCTAATTGAATGGCTTGGTTATTTGCAAAGTAATAATACAGGGATAATGGGATGCTCTTTCCAGCTTTTAGAGGATGGCATAGAGCTTCATTTTGCAACTAATCATTTAAGTAAAGAAAAAAGAGTATATATCAAAAGTATCCAACTATACAATGTTTATGAGAGTTATACTTGTAAAGAGGGAGTTCCATTTTTTCAACTCTTCATTACTTATTCCAACACAATGTGAACTCCATTTTTAGGATGACATAATTTATGTCTTAGTTCTCTAGCATGGGATTAAGTGCCACTTTTCATACAAAGTTATGATCATATAAGTTGTTTCCATTAATTCCTAATAATGTGTCAAACTACTGGCCACAATTGATCCATAATATGATGCAGAGGATCCAGTGGCAGTGATAAGCAATAGACATAAAGATGATGAAAGCCTCCCAAGGCCAAAACAACGCTCCTCAGTTGCCCCAATTGGGAAGCATACAAAACCTCTTCATGCCAATGCTTGGTACAAATTCCTTCCCACAGCGCCTCCTCTTCGACGGTGTGCTTCCAGCGGTGGCTCACACAAGTGGCGATCATCCGAGACTTAGAATCCAAAATGCAACACCTCAAAAAACACATCCTCAGAATAAGACTTAATAGAACCATCGTTGTGTTCTTCCCGCCTCATTTTATTCACCTTAATATCCTGCCCTTGATGAATCCAAGGAAGAGGAAGGCGTTAGCTATGCATCAACTGCAACCGACTCTACGCAGGGAAAATGCTAGTCGAATACTCAACAATAGACGTTAACTCCCCGCCTTGAAAGGTGGTCGTACTTTGTGCATCAAAAGAAATTGGGCTTGATAAAAGTGTACACGTGTTGAATTATGATGGGAGAGAACAATGAAAATGGAGTGAGGGATTGGTTGAGCTAAACAGTGTTTACCCAGCCAACTTCATAGAGAAAATGCCTTTCAATGTAATTAGTAAATTCAATATTTATTTTTCTAATGCTATAGTCATATAAAAATGATATTATTATTTTTTCTCACTCTATGTGTGAATATGATGATGTTATCTTCTATGTATGGTTGTTATTTTATGGAAGGCACTTCATTCTTAAGCTAGGACAACAACTTCTAGTTTACCTCTTATTGGAAACTGTTTTTTTATAATGTCTATTTGTCATCTCCATACCAACTATTTTTAAAATATGGTTTCTCATTCCTAAGACACACCATATATGAGATGTATGTAGTAATGTAACCTTCTAGTTGTCCCTACCATTGGATGCATACGATCGATATTAACGGTCCCTTTCTTGCAATGTTTGTCTCATCAATTTACTCTTCCATTCCTCATCAAATGTAATATTTTGTCTACCAAATTTCTAGAGATTTTATTGTGACAATGTCCTAATTGTTTTCTCTTCCCTTTTCTTTTGTTGTGAAATAAAGCCCACATTTGATCTTATTTTTTTCATCAAAGAAAATCCCATTTCTTTTTTGTATTAAAAAATTAGTTACGTCTTTCTGTATTCACCAAATAAATAAACCAAGTATATGCAACATTTACTAACCATTTTCCAGCCCAAAAAGAGTCAATCTACTTATATAGTAGCCAAACAAAAATCTAACAAACTTACCAGCAACATATCCCATATAACATAATTCAACTAAAAATAGGGATGTAATTAACTACCTCTTAATACCCTAAAATTTCAACAATCACAAAGTAATAGTCCACCAATGGTCTGTTGTAAAAGATAAATGAGGACAAACTAAACCAAAGGAAAAATTCCAAGATTACTAGCTTCATCCTTGTACTCTTCATAATACAGAGTTCCCAACTGCAAATTAAGTCCCTTCTTAGACAAGGAATCAACTAGATCGTTTAATTCCTTGAAAATGTGGAACACCGAAATATATTGGAAATCTTTTAGAAGGTCTATGATAAAGAGTAGGGACTGATATCCTTACTTGGCATATTTCTCTTCTGAGACTATTGTTTGTTCTACTCCCTCGAGACGGACTAGATGTTGGTTTACAGGACATTCAAATCTTTTAGATTCAATGGGCATTTAGTTTGATCGTCTCCCTCCTTTCTGATATTCCTTTGATGCTCTTGATCACATTTTACCTATTAGACATGAATTGAACAAGATCACTAGGGAGGACATCCACAGGAAGTTCATCCAAGTCACAGGGTTGCACCCAAAGATGGATTTCTACGTTGATCACTTATTGGAGTTGAGAGATAGACTCATTGTTCAACCCCAACATACATTTCACCATTGGATGCATGCTCTTCACATTCCTCTAGGCTAGTTCAAAGGAGGTTCTCATAGACTTCGGGTAGAGACGGACCACCAAATTAATAGACCAGATAGAAACTATCAGATATGTCATTTACAGGAAGTAGATACCAAGGTGCACTTCATTTTTGGATGCCCTATCTACTACGAGATTAGAGGAAGGTTTCATTGCTTGTTCAGAGATTCTCAGACCCTCGCCGACTTTTTAGGTATCCCGATTAGAGATGTTTGGCCCTATATATGTAGGAGGCTCTCAGGTTTTGAGCACGTATTCTTTAGCCTCCAATCAAACCAAACCCCACACAGAGGATCACAACATTTTTCAGGGTACTACCTTCAGACGAGTAGACCAAGAGACCGATTGATACTAGTACATATCCAGACTCGAGATCAATGAGGATTTGTGGGACCTCACCTCGCCACAAGATATCTCAGCAGCATATCCATTCCTGGAGAATTACTAAGTCCTCCATACCTCAATAGTGCACAAACTCCCCTACACAGTCCAGTCCACACTTTCCACCGGCCCTTCATCAAGCCAACATACTTTGTTGATTTTTTCTTCAGTGTTATTCATTCAACCTCAAATGTTAAGAGAGATGGGTCTGATTGTCAGACCCATTAGCTCTTGGATATTCTCCATGAGGGAATTTCATGCATCATATCCTTTATATTTCATACATTGTACATTTATATTCATGCATTGTATCTTTTATAGGAGATTGTTTGGTTCTCCCGCATTATATGGAGATCATTGTACTCAACAGTCCTTTTGACCTACTTTGTGGTCAATATTTGGACATAAATATAATTATCTTATCTATATTATCTTATATTTTTGTCATGAGGAGATAACTTACATTAGCAACAACACTTTATTGGTCATTTTTACAAAAAATATGAACTCGAGCACTCTTAATGGATTTATATTAATGGGATGGGTGTGTTTTGTTTTATGATGTTTCATATTTAGGTAGGTAATTACCATTAGAATTGTGTGTAATTTGTTTTATGATGTTTTCATTCAAGTAACAAACTACTAATTAGAAATGTCCCTTTTTCACAATCAAACATATGTATTAGTTTTTCCTTATTTATTTTTAGCTTTTGCATCTTAGAAAAATATTTATCGATAATTTATGATTGATTTATCCTATACATAAATTTCAAAGGAGACCACATAAACATCTACATTACAGTGAATGCATTTAAATTAAACATTTCAAGATACCAATAACCTTTAATGGTATGTTAAAAAATATTACAAGCAATAAAGCATATTTCTAGTAAGACACATTGTAAACTTGTCATGTATTTGTGTTTCATTAACGATGTCATGTTAGCACTTTGAACACGTGAATCACAATACATAATAGACCAAATTTGAACACGTGGTAATATAATACCTAAGCAACAAGAAAATGAGTACAAAAAGGTTTTTCAAGGAATCTCAAATGCGAGTAAGAGTTTTTAGCTATTTGTCACAACTTGTAGAAATTCCTTGTAGATTCAAACTGCAGATTGTAATATGCTAAAACAATTGACTTGAATCTACTATACTGATCAGCAGAATTAATAAACTATCGATGAAATTGCATAAAAGAGAAAGAATTCAATCACACAACACAATAATTTTATGGGGAAAGCCATAGCTAAAAACCCGTGTTATTTGTATATTGCATTAATCATAAAATATGAGAAGATTACAATGCTTTTCTCAAGGCTAAGCAACCTCTGCACAAAATCAATTTGTCTCACTGCTTCACAAACAAGCTCCAGTCAATACCTAGCTAAATATGTTGCCTACCAAGCTCATATTTCCTTGCACGGTATCCTAGGGAATTAGCCCATATTTAATTGGGAAAATCCTCATCCATAATTGTGCAATCCACCAATAGACCTTCCTCTTATTGCATGCACCACCGATTTCATTTATATGATTTTACAACTAATAGTACACTGTCCCTTAACTCTAATCTCAACTAAGTCTTTCTCTGATCCGATATGCATAAGTTAATTATGAGTGAATCTTTAGTTTACTGGTTGAGCAATGTTGGTTACACCCCACTCCTGGATCTACCACTAATTCCACCATCAACTGGAACTAGTTTAACTGAATTTAACTCAGTTAAACTGAACTAATTAATTACAACTAAAACGAACTCAATCTAGGACCCTAGACTTTAGGAACCACTCTACATGATTCTAGATAAACTCCCAACACGAATTAATTGAGTCAACTAATTCAAATTAACTTAGTTAACTATTACAAGTTGCTATGAGAATTAGAATTAGAATTTGATTCCTAATTTAATTCAAGGAAAAAATTAAATTAGGATTTTCTTATTGCATTTTTCAACACTCCCTGTTAACAATAAAGGGGTTATCTGCTACCCCGATCTTGCCTCTGTGAAACTCGAATTTTCATCTTGACAATGCCTTTGTCAAGATATCTACATCCTGCTCCTCTGTAGGAATGTATTCCAACAACATGATTCTTCTCTGCACACAATCTCGTAGATGGTGATATTAGATGTCAATATGCTTGGACCGATCATGAAAAATGGATTCTCTGAGAGTTTTATACAACTCTGATTGTCACATTAAATCATTGTAGGATCCATCTGCTGACCAAATAATCCAACAAGGATCTTCCTCATCCAAATAGTTGCACAAGCTGCTTGACTAGCATCCATATACTCTACTTATGTTGAACTAAGTGCAACTGACATCCGCTTCCTGTTGTACCAAGAACTTGTTGTTGACCCAATATTCAAGATTCCCCCTGATGTGCTCTTCATGTTAGACAGAATCCATGCCCAATCTACATCTATGAAGCCTTGAAGCTTCACTCCCTCTATCCTTCAAAGACCAAACTGGGTGGTGCCTCTGATGTATCTCAACACATGTTTATCTACCTTCCAATAAAGTTTGGTTGGCTTAACCATGGCTTTACTAAGCTGGTTAGCTGCAAACCACATGTATGTTTGTTTGTTCACCAAATACATAAGTGAACACACAAGTTGTCTATAAAGAGTAACCTCCACTACTTCACCTAAAGTAGCATCATCCTTCCTCCAGTTACCTGCTAGAGGAGTCTCCATGGGTTTGTTGCTCTCCATGTGGAACTTATTCAGTATCTCGTTGGCATACTTTCCCTGAGAGACAAACAATTCCTCATCTCCTTGCCATACTTCCATACCAAGAAAGTAATCCATGAGCCCCAGGTCCTTCATCTCAAATTCTCTTGCAATATCCTCTTTGCAAGATTTCATCAGCTTCTCATCACTCGTTAGAATGAAATCATCGACATATAATACTATAACCAACAATTTACCTTCAACCAAAATATGGTAAAGGTTCAAATCTACTTCACTTTTGGTGAAGCCCAACCCGGTGAAATAGTTTTCAATCTTGGTGTACCAAGCGCGAGGTGCTTGTTTTAGTCCATATAACGCTCGCTTGAGTTTGCACACATGCGACTCTTTGTTGAAGGTATAAATCCTTCCTGCTGCTTAATATACGCTTCTTCCTCAATAATGTCATTGAGGAATGTTGTCTTCACATCCATCTAATGTATCTTCCATCCCATCTACGCTAGTAGTTCTAAAATAGATGTGATTGACTAATGCCTTGCTACTGGAGCAAAGGTCTCATCATAATCAATTCCCTCCACCTGAGAGAACCCTTTGGCCACAAATATGGCCTTTTGTTTCTCCACACTGCCATCTGCTACTTGCTTTACCTTGTAAAGTCATCTGGAACTCACCACTGACTTGTCTTCTGGTCTTGGGACCACCTCCCAAACATTGTTTTTGATAATCGAGTGATACTCCTCAACCATGGCATCAACCCATATTGGTTGTTGCATTTCTTCCTCGAATGAGTATGGCTCAACCTCTACACTCTTTCTCATCAGAGCCATGTAGCCAATGTACCAATCTGGTGACCTCCTCTGCCTACATTGTTATGTGGTGCTCAAACATTCTCTTGAGCATCATGCATCAATCCTTCCATCTCTAGAAGTATCTGCATGAGTGGTTTCTTCCACTCTCTTCTCCTCTGCATTGGTTGATGCACATCATCCTGAGGTTCCTCCTTTAGAGCTAAAAGTTGATCATATTGATGTAACTGAAGCTCCCTCTCAAGGGAACATTTCCTGGCCTTCTCCTCATAAAAATTAATATATCTAGGAACCACCATC
>APFE030307880.1:0-11248 GCA_000404065.3 Pinus taeda | reverse complement strand
GTTGCGATGGTTGCAGTTGCGATGGTTGACGGGGTTAACTGCTGCATCTTCCTCTACGGTAGCTTCCATTCGGTCAATGAACTTATCCAGGTCTGCATCTTATATAATGACGGAAGGATCTGGATATTGAATAGGGCCTATAATTGCTCCTGGGTGCGGATCTCGTCAGTCTGGGTCTGGATCACGAAGGTCTGGGTCTCGATCCGGCACTGATGGAAGGTATGCTGCTGGTACTGGATCAAGAGCTTACTGAATGAACAAGGGAAGCAGCTGAACGTCCGATAGAGAGGGCTTACCCTCGGAGTAGGAGACAACCATAGGTGGCAGAAGATTAGGGCGAGCGCCAACAACTGGCAGCCATCCAGCCACAAGGCCATTCGAACATAGTGTAATGACAACTGGGCATATTTTACGAACACATGATTTACTTTAGGGTTATATACCATATGGATATTTTTTCACATACAAAATATTTCTATATTTTATATAAAATATAAGTATATTTTGATACTTGAGAAATTATTATTTTTGACAAGGTTCGAACTTTGTTTTATTTTTTTCTAGTGAAATTTAGAATAATAGTTTCAAAAACCATTGTACATGTGAGCAATGTCACAATTCATTCGTTAGCAGGACTGAAGGTTTGGGGTGGCGTTTCACTATTCACTGAACTCCGTTCTATTGAGTGCTCTCTCTTGCATACCTTGGGGACCGAGTCGGCCTATCTGTCTATTGTTTTCAACTCGTCTCTCATCCAGGCTAGTGTGCATAATTTCAATTTTTTAGAGGCCGTAAGAAGTGTCACCTCCATAGTCACTTGGCTCCGAGCTTCTTGTTCACCTGGGGAGAATGTTGGCTCTTTAAACAACACCAGAACGTGGTTTACATTCTCCTGCTTCAGAAGGTTCTTAGATTTAAAAGTGAGGTTCCAATCCTTATGGTAAGCCTGAGACTCCTGGGTTGGAGATTTCGTGCCTCTCGAGAGTTAATTGGCTCCATAGAAGTCATGTGTGCATTGTCTCAAATGCCAGCAGGTATTGTAAGCCAAATCAGAATATTTCTCTCGTCCTCGCGCACGATGTTTCTTATGTAGAGAGCTCGTTCTAAAACCTTGATTGAGAGATGGTATAATTAAATTAACACGGTTCTCTGCTAACCAAAATGAGGTATTATTGTTATGGATAATGAAAATCAAGCAACATCTAAAGTTCACTTTGAAACATACAGGAGGGTCAAGTGCACCTTCCCTGCATATAACTAGGTAGCATGATTTAGCTAGAAATGAAACATGCTCGGGAATTTGGTTTTCTTATATTTCTCATTTAGTTGTTAATGTAGTTCAACAGCTCTCGAACCATAATCTAAGCCTGGTGATAAATCCAGCTCCTATAATGCATATTTCTCATGACTAATTATAATATGCAGGGTAGGTTAGATATGAAATGAATAACTAGACTTTCTAGCAATTCTAAATCCGATGTTAAAGGACAAATCAAGCCCATTATAAAAGTCTTAACGAACTCAAGGCAACCATGACAGAGAGCTCATAATCTGACTAGCTTTGGAAGCAATATTCAAAATTTTCTCTAGATGCCTTACAATAAATTCATAATATAGAAAAAAATATACTTTTGGTATCCACAGATAAGGATGAAACTCTAGACATATAGTAAGTCCTCATATATAAAAATACAAGCCACAAAATGCAGAAGAAAACAAGTAGAAAGTATAACCACAATGAAACATGCACTTGATCTTTGTGAAACCTCAGCTATAAAAGCAGATTGAAGTGTAGGTACAACATACCTTTTCCTTTTCCTAAAAAATCGTCCAATGTTGGGGATAATCTGCTTCTTTTTTTTGTTCAGAGACAAAGGCACAAACCCTACACCACGTTGTTTTTCAAGATGACTGTTCACAATCAATGGCTCACTGAATGCCTGAAAATTTAAGGATTTTCTTTCTACAAAAGACACTGAATCATTATTCTTTCCAGATATGAGAAACTCTTACGTCTTCAAAAAAGGTGTGTGTTTCTTCTGTTGTTCACGTTCTCTCCATCTCATTAGCTCACCAACAACTGCTTTTTTAGCTGCTTCTGCCATATCTGCTTTACACATTCAGACATTGCTTGAAAATCGACCTGTGCTGCAGCTCTGTTTGCAAGTAAGTTTTCGAAGTTACAGGTACTTCTAGTGTGGCCTTTAGCTGGCGCACTGGTGATCAGGTTGGTTTGCTGAAATCGCTGGATCCCTTATGCATATATTTTTGCTCGCTGGATCGCTGGTTCTCCACCAACCATTGCTCAGAATACGACGCTGGATCGTTGGTTCTCCACCAACCATTGCTCAGAATACGACGCTGGATTGCTGGTTCTCCACCAACCATTGCTCAGAATACGACGACATCATCGTGGGCATAGACAGCTATTGCACACAGCAAAATCAAATCATCTTCTGCACACGACAGCATTTGCAACCTAACAAACAAATCGACAACTTTCGACTTTTTGTTTGACTATTGGGCTGGGGCAGGGACTAGCTGCCCCGCAGCCCGTCTTGTTTTTAAAGAAATGTATAAAGTCTATTACAATATAAAACACTTATTCCCCATTTAAAAGCATTTTAAATTTACCACTATTTAATAGTATGTCGTGTAACGGCCCAACCCAACTAACTGCTTCTTGAATCCAACGCCATCTCTAATCTTTCGAGTTGTTGAGTCGAGTTGAGAACCAAAATGATCGCATTCAATGACCCAAAAGGGCGGGGGTGAGGCACAATCTGAGCCATCGATCCGCTCGCTATTCAAACCAAGAATATTGGAAAGATATTTCCTCCACAGTCAATCCAGCCATCTCTGTAAAGAAGTCAACCCACCTCATCTAGTTGAGGCCAAAATAGAAAGCCTCGGTTAATAATTGATTGCATTAACATTAGCAAGGTATTTTATAAATTATTATTTAGTAGGGGGAGAAATGTGGTGGCAAATGTGGTGGTAGATGTTATTAGTTATTGTTAAATAAAAGTATAGAAAAAAATAATTAAAATATTTAGATTAAATTAAGAAAAGCAAATAAATTAACATTAAAATAAATTATAATTTTTAATTAAAATTGAAAATAAAAGTTAGGATGATGGGAACTGTTAGGATTAAAGTTTGATTTGTGGTGCTAAGTCTCATGAAACCATGGCTTTAACTTTGAATATGATTTTCCACATGTCTAACAATGGTCTCTCCCTATCAAGTCAATTGCCAACCATGATGTATGAAAACTAGGTGGATTACATGCCAGATTTGTGGGAAGGTATCAACATTTGGATAAGTCCAACTTCAACTAGTGTTCAACACAATTTTTTAATGTATCTTGAATTTTTGTCAATATGAGTCTTCTCAAAAAAATGCATAATGGGTACTCGTTGGATGTGAAATTTAATTCCATATCTAATGCATGTCTAAACTTAAAATTTGAGTAAACTTGTAAGGAGATAATTAAAAAATACAATTAAAAAAAATTAGTTTTCTTCTTTTCCCTCCAAAATTAATAACTTTTATTTTATTATTTTAAATATTATTTAATTATTTTTCTTTAGGAGGCCACTTTTAGGCTGAAATTTCCTCTAATCTAAATTGCTTCTTCGCTATGCACTTCGGTGCATGATCTTTGCAAATGAATGAATGTGGTGGAAAACTTCGTCAAAGAATGACATGATAAGAATAATGATTGGTAAGTGGTTATGGGGCTTTCATGATTTTTTCTTCAAGAAATGACTTGTCAATTTTGATGTTAAAGCCGAAAAATTGGACTTTGTCCCTATCTGGATTCAACTTCTTTCTTTCCAACCCATATTTTGGTAAACATGTGTTTTTAAAGAGTTCGGTAATACCCTAGGTTTTTTCTTGAAGACAGATCTCTCCTTTTAGTAATTGGTGTATATGGAAATCACTTGAATGCTAGTGAGTTTAAACCTCTCTCTAGGATTGCTTGAATCCATTTCAATTAGTTCTAAAGAGATTGTTCATCATCAGAACATTGACTACGAGGGAATTTCATTTAAATGCTCTCGCTTCCATGACTATAGCCACCTTAGCCATGATTGTGAAATTGGGAAAAGTAAGGGGAAAAGATGGGTCAAAAAAACTACCCTTTACTTAGTCACTTTGTTGATATCTCCTTCAAGTTGACCACATGCAGTACAAGGATAACCCATTAAACATCCGCCAAATCCACAATCATAGTTTTCTATTAAAATCCGTAACTAGGGCCAAACTCCATGTGGGTCATATTATTTATGGTAGTTGATATTTTTCTTAGATCCCTCTCATCGAGAGGTGTAGGATTAATCTAAAGATCATCCAATTCCGATAATTATTCATGTAGTTATGAATTTATTTGCATTATAAGACAATTCGTCAAGGTCGACCAACAACCAAATAAACCCCACATGTGCTCAATGTTTTAGTATAAATAGAGGTGGCCTTCAAGTCATTTCAACACACTTGGGATCTCTTCCTCTCTCTACTTGTCTTTGGATTTTAGTAGGAGGATATATCCTATGGAATAATGTTGCCCTGATCCAAAGGGAAAAAAGCTAGAAAAGCCGGAAAATCCAGAACTACTAGAAAAGCTGAAACTGTTGGAAAGCCAAAAACGCTAGAAAAGCTACAAATGCTGGAAAAGCCAGAAATTTCGGGACTGCCGGAACTGCCAAAAATTCCTGAAAAATCGGAATTGCCGGAAAAGCCGGAAAAGACAGAACTACCGGAAAAGCTAGAAAAGCTGAAACTGCTAGAAAAGCCGGAAAAGTCTGAACTGCTGGAAAAGTCAGAACTACCGAAAAAGCTGGAAATGCCAGAAAAGCTGAAACTACCAGAAAAGCTAGAACTGTCAGAAAAGACATAAATGATGGAAAAGCTAGAACTGCTAGAACTGCTGGAAAAGTCAGGAAAGCCAGAAAAGTCAGAAAAACTAGAATTGCTAGAAAAGCCAAAAAAGCTGGAAATGCCGGAACCCCCAGAAAAGCCAGAATTGTCAGAAAATCCAGAACTGTCGGGACTTCCGGAGTTGCCGAGAACAATCGGAATTGTTGGAACTGCTGGGAATAGCCAGAACTGCCGGGAACTGTTGAAACAACCAAAGCATCTGTCTTCGAAGGAGAGCAGCATGCAAGGGATAGCTAACTAACATTGGGATAGTTGTATGGTACTTAGCAACAAATACACCAAGCATGCAATGTTACAGCTAGCATGCAAGGGACAACTAGCATGCAACAACAGGCATGGTAAGGACAACAAGAAAGCAAGGTGCAGCGAACACATAGGTCAAGATGGCAACATGGTGCAGCAATGGCACATAATGCAGTACAGTGATGGGTACAATCATCATTAATGAAGCGTGATGAGATGCAGCATAGTGATGATGGGTGCAGCATGGTGCAACATGGTGAGATGCAACATGACGACGAGATGTAGCACAACGATAGGTGAAGGAGTCACCTTGGAGAATTAGTTGAAGCAACAAATCTTCAACTGATCTCCTTTATCATCTTCTTAGAGATGATCTATGCTCTTATCTAGATAAGTCAAAGTATTAACTTACGTTGTAAACATATTATCTCTCTCTCTCTCTTCGTTGAACTATTGAAGAACATATAAGAAGAATTCATCAAGAGTTTCCCCAGATTGGGGTTTGTCCCTAGCTAATGCCACATATTGTGTCCTCTTGTCTTGGCTCGTCTTCCGCAATTTATGTTTATGTTCTATCTGTAGTTTACCTTAATTCTGATGTGATTGCTAATCTGGAAAAGATATGGAGCTAAGTGTGAAAATTGAAATAAATTGCTCTAAGCATAGAACATACCTAAAATTAACATGGTATCAGAGTTGAGGTTAAGACAATGCCCAAGCAAGAGTGAAAGAGAAATCACTGAAGAGAGTTGGGAAAGGACAAAAGGATCATTGGATTCTGCATCCCTCTTCAAATTCGCAAAGGGTGAAGTCAAAGCAGAGAATATTATCAAAATGGCATAGCGGAATATGGCCTACCTAAATATCACTTCATTGGAAGACCGGATCTCAGGGTGGAAGGAAAGGTAGATAACTAGTTCGGCCATTATGTGAAAGAGTGTCTGAATGGCAGGGACACATCACTTGATGATGATAACAATCATTCCAGGGACATCTTCAATGATAAAAGGAATGACAGGTAATGCAGGTCATCAAGGAAATGGCCGACTCTTCATAGAAAGCAAGGAACCCTAGGTATGAAGAATCAAATGTTGTTTCTGATAAGATAAAGAAGCGTTATCTTTTATTGGCCCTCTCCTTCAGATTCTTTTGGAATCTGGATTATAGAATGTAGTGCTTCAAGGCACTTCATTATATAGATGGGTGCACTCTTTAATTTGGTAGAGATGGAAAAAACCGTGGGATTATACTTGGAGCTTATAAGGGTAACTCGATTCATTTACAAAATCTCTTTTATGTACCTGATCGTATGAAGAACCTGGTGTCCATCTCGGAAATGGAAGTCAAAGGTTTCAGGGTGGCATTCATTGATTGAAAGGTACATGTTAAAAATTATAATTTTTGAAGATGCTTTTTCTCATGGGTTCAGGGTTGGAAATTTTTATCAATTTGCAGGATGGTCCATTGGGAATCATGTCAATTGACATATCGCATCTATAACACCGGAGGTCTACCTATGGGGCCCTACCTGATGTGAGTCAAATGGTGATAGGGATGTCTAAATTCAAGTAGAGCATGAAGGTACATGTCTGAGATGTACTAAAGGAAGATCTTATAAGAGGACCATTTCCCTTATGCAATGGGTCCACAAGTTTGGAACAGCCTGAGGAGTTTGAGATTCATGATTGGGAATCTCATGTATATAGGTGGAAGAAAGCCCTCTATGGTTTGAAGTAAAACACCCCGGGCGTAGTATGAGAGGATTGATAGTTGTGATGAAGCTGAGATTCACTAGGAGTGAAACTGATCCAAACCATTACCTGAAGGTTGTGGATGATAGAGCTCTCATACCAGCACCGTATGAGGACGACCTATCTTTGATAGGTGCAGACCCTCTCATTTGCATAAGTAAGAGGGAGTTGGATTCTGGATGTGGAATGATAAATTGCAACCTTGTGACTACCTTGAGGATCTTAGCCTTCAAAAGTTATATGGTACTGATGTTGAACCAGATTTGGGAAATGCCTCTGAGTTTCATAAACTCATTCGCGTTGATGTTCTTGGTCAACTTCCATCCGAACATATGTTTTGCAGTTAGCATGGTGAGCTCATATTTGGTTGAGCCTCACTAGATTGGTGCCAAGAATCTTTTGAGATATCTTCGAGGCACAATCTCTCATGGATTGAGATACATTGCCGGAAATATGAAACTGCATGATTATTTGAATCCTGATTGAGCAGGCAATATGGAGGATCACTAGAGCACATCTCAGGCTGGTTCTCTTTGGATTCTGCTTCGATATCATAGATGAGTAGGAAGCAGAAGTTGGTTGCTATAAGCACCCCCGAGACCGAATACATAGCTATGAGTATGATCTTGTGTGAAGCTACATGGTTACAGAAGCTCTTAAGTGAGCTGTTTGTACACATGATGAATACCACTGTGATTCTTTGTGACAACCAGAGGGGGGATTCAATTATTGACAAATCCCATATTCGATGATTTCTCCAGCAAATAGACATCATATACTGTCTTATCTGTGATATGGGAAGTTGATCAGCGAGGAGGCTCCATCACATTGAGACTGATGTATAGGTCGAAGACATTTTTTCAAAGCCTCGAGGAAAGGTCAAATCTATGACTTTCCCGAATGACTTAGAGTCGTTGAGAGACCTTCTTATGAGGGTCTTGCATGTTGCATGCATTGAGCTCTAGGAGCATTGGGGGGGTTGGGGTACTTACTGGAGCAAGATATGACCATAGGGTGACTCAACCTGCCCTGGTGGTGCACTATGAATAGGATGATTAGTTCTCCTGTGGGCTAGGATGGTTTGTTCTCCATGGTGACTATGGAACAGGATGATTAGTTCTCCTATGGGCCAGGATGATTTGTTCTCCGTGGTGACTATGGAACAGGATGATTAGTTCTCCTGTGGGTCAGGATGATTAGTTCTCTGTGGCATCCAATGACAGGATGATTTTTTCTCCTATGGAAAAGATGATTAGTTCTCCTGTCAAGGCATCCTAACCATGCAGTCTGGGACTCACGGGAAGTACCTCTCATCTAATCAATGAGCAGGGAAATGAGGATAGGGACCATAGTAGTACTATCGATGGACACATCACTGTATCTACTGTACTCCCTATGCTAGGATGACCTGCATTGATTTGGAATCAATGAAACTGATCTGGGATTAGTATGAGTGGTTTGAGACACTCTCTTATGACATTGATCTGGGATCAATGAAACTAATCTGGGATCAATATGAGTTGTTTACGACACTCTCTTATGACATTGATCTGGGATCGGTATGAGTGGTTAGAGACAATCTCTTGTGATATTGATCTAGGATCAATAAAACTGACTTCGGGCAGTAAGAGTGATGTGACACATACTCTTTAGATGAAACTTACTTCGGGTCAGTAGAGAATGGTATGAGACATTGTCGATCAATTCTTCTTCATGGTTCAGCAGAGCAGAGAAAAGCAGAGCATAGTAAATCTCAGCAGATCAAAGCAAAGCAGAGCTCAACAGATTAGAGCGGAGCATAGCAGTGCATGACACTGATGGCAGAGATAGTACAATCGGACATATGGATCAACGGATGGATTTCCTGCCAGTTGAGAGGGAGTGTTAAAATTGGAAACTAGGGCCAAACTCCATATGAGTCATCTTATTTATGGGAGATGATATTTTTCTTGGATTCCTCTCATTCAAAGGTATAGGATTGATCTAAATATCATCTGTTTCCGATAAGTATTCATGGATTTATGAACTTATTTGCGTTATAAGACAATTGATCAAGGTTGGCCAACAGCCAAATAAACCCCACATGTGCTGAATGTTTTAATATAAATAGAGGTGGCCTTCAAGTCATTTCAACAAACTTGGGATCTCTTCCTCTCTCTACTTGTCTTTGGGTTTTAGTAGGAGGAGATATCCTAAGGAATAATGTTGCCCTAATCTAGAGGGTAGAAAGCTGAAAAAGTTGTAAAATCCTGAATTGCTGGAAAGCCAGAACTACCGGAAAAGCCGAAATTGCCGAAAAAGCGAGAAAAGCCAAAAAAGTCGGAAATACCAGAAAAATAGAAATGATGGGACTATTAGAATTGCTAGAAATGTTGGAAATGCCAGAACTACCAGAAAATTCGAAACTGTTGGAAAAGCTGGAACTGCCAGAAAAGCCAGAAATGCTGGAAAATCCGAAACTGCCAGAAAATCCAGAAAAGCTGGAAAATCTAGAATTACCAGAAAAGCCGGAAATACCAGAAAAGCTAGAACTACTAGAAAAGTCGGAAAAGCCAGAACTGCCAGAAAATCCAAAACTGACGGAAAAGATGGAACTGCTGGAAAAGCCGGACAAGCCTAGAAAGCCGGAACTGCCAGAAAAGCCGAAGAAACTGGAAAGGCCGTAAAAGTCGAAAAAGCCAGAACTGCTAGGAAAGCCGAAAAAGCCAGAAATGCTGGAACTACTGGAAAAGCTAGAACTATTGGAAAAGCCCGAACTTCCAAGACTGCCAGAACTGTGTGAAACAACCAGAAATGTCGCAACTGTTGGGAACTGTCGAAACAGCCGGAGCATCTATCTCTGAAGGAAAGAAGCATGTGAGGGATAGCTAACTAACATTGGGACAATTGTATGGTTCTTAGCAACAAATAAACCAAGCATGCAATGTTAGAGCTAGCATGCAAGGGACAACTAGCATGCAACAATAAGCATGCTAAGGACAACAAGCATGCTAGGGACAAAAAGCAAGCAAGGGACAACAAGCAAGTAAGGTGCAACCAATACACAGGTCAGGATGGCAACATGGTGCAATGAAGTGAGGTGCAACATGATGACAAAATGAAATACAACGATAGGTGAAGGAGTCACCTTCGAGAATTAGTTGAAGCAGCATGTCCTCAACTGATCTCCTCTATCATCTTCTTAGAGATGATCTGTGCTCTTATCTAGATAATTCAAAGTGTTAACTTATGTTGTAAACATACTCTCTCTCTCTCTCTCTCTCTCTCTCTGTTGAACTATTGAAGAACATATAAGAAGAATTGATGAAGGGTTTCCCTAGATTGGGGTTTGTCCTTGGCTAGCGCCACATCTTGTGTCCTCTTGTCTTCGCTTGTCTTCTGCGATTTATGTTTATGTTCTATCTGCAATTTACTTTAATGCTGATGTGATTGCTAATCTGGAAAAGGTATGGAGCTAACTATGAAAATTGAAATAAATTTCTCTAAGCATAGAACATACCTAAAATTAACATGGTATCCGAGCTGAGGTTAAGACAATGCCCAAGCAAGAGTGAAAGAGCAATCACCGAAGACAGTTGGGAAATGACAAAAGGATTATTGGATTCCTCATCCCTCATCAAATTCACCAAGGGTGAAGTCGAAGCAGAGAATATTATCAAAATGGCGCAGCGGAATATGGCCTACCTAAAGATCACTTAATTGGAAGACTGGATCTCAGGGTGGAAGGAAAGGGAGATAACTAGTTCAGAAATTATGTGAAGGAGTGTCTGAATGGAAGGGATACATCACTTGATGATGATAAAAATCATTCCAACGACATATTCAATGATCAAAGGAATGACGGGTAATGCAAGTCATCAAGGAAATGGCCGACTCTTCATAGAAAGCAAGGAACACCAGGTATGAAGAATCAAATGTTGTTTCTGATAAGATAAAGAAGCGTTATCTTGTATTGACCATCTCCTTCAGATTCATTGGGAATCTGGCTTATAGACTATAGTCCTGTCATGCGGAAAGATTTATTTTTGCTGACAAAACTAACCTCCCTAGGAGTCTAAGACTCTCTAGTGACAAACAAGACAATTAAGAGCAATCCTTCTCTAAACATGCATTATCCTATGAGAAACCAAGTGTTTTTCGATCCTACCTGAAGTCCAACGCTTGTCGTAGCAGTCTAACCTTGTAGATCCAGATGAGCTCCTCCTTTTCACTTCGAAACCTGCATACACTAACAATCAAATGATTACATAACACCTGAATATTCCATAAAACAAAGCATATTCAACATATAGACCAAGGAGTATATGAAA
>APFE030307859.1:53971-64635 GCA_000404065.3 Pinus taeda | reverse complement strand
TATATATATATATACAGTTTTCAAAAAGAAAAGAAAAAACAAATAGAAGAGGAAGAGAAGAAGGATAAAGGGACAATACCTAAAGACCACAACTCTCGCCTATCATTCACTACAACCCTTATATACTCATGTCAAAAACCCTTATGCTCCAGAAATGAGAAAAAAGTATGAAAGTTTAGGGGAGAGGCAACTACAAGAAATCCTGTAGCAAATATTGTAGTAGCCTATCACACAAAGGAAAATTCCTAGGGTTGCATCCATCTTTAGCACAAAGATTCCAAGGTTGAGGAAGCTCCTCCAGAGCTCAACAGCAGCAACAGGATAACCACACTACTCTCCAACACCTACACTTCAAAAGAAACAAGCATCAAAAGGGGCCAATACAAAGAAGGATATGCAACAAATACACAACACAGGAAATAATTCTCCAACATGCAACATCATCAAAGCATCTTACCCATAGGTATGTCATCTTACTCATTCTCTCTTGTTAGTACGATATGATCAAAACTGTAGGATTATGTAAGAGTTGGTTTTATAAGAAAAGGTGGCCAGTTAACTTGGCCACCTTCAGCAAGTTGATGAGGAGAAAATAGTTAGACCACACGTGGCAGCAGTCAAATCAAAAGAGAAAGGAGATAAGAAAAAAATGGTTAAGTTACAGAGGAATGAAGTGGGAGATGATTACGAGGTAAGGTGGAATCATGGAATGGTAGTGGGACCAACTGTCCAAAAGGAGGTGCATGTAATTAGACATCCAACACACCATCCCACATTATCATCCATATAAGGAAATAAAACATTGATTCCCATGCCAAGAGAGCATTAGCAATCTCAAGAATTCATCGAAAATAGGTTTCTCTCGGCCTTCTTGAAGTAACACCTACATGAGACAGTTAACATTTTGCAACGCAGGAGACCTACAGGATCTACAGGAAAATCTACAGGATCTTATAGTAAAACCTACAAGATACAGAACAATCATTCTACAGGATTATCAGTGGGCACTAAGGGAGGAGAAATCAAAGGGTGTCCCCAATAGAACGAAACAAGTAAGTTAGGAGCTACACCTTCCATGTTTTTCAGTTAAAAAGAAGAAAAATCCTCATTTGATTAGGGAAATTGCAGTCTAGGAGAATTGTATTGCAAAGCTAACACTCCAACCTCTCTCACCCACCAGAATTCTTGAATTATATCCAAGCCTCCACAATTACCATGGAAAGATGAGAGGAGGTTTTAACAAGAGAGAACCCACAAACACAGTAAGGATCCACCAGCATCCTCCTGTGGTATAAATTTTCACAAGACACCAATGGATGGTGTTCTTTGAGAGGACGAGAGGATACGATGATGAGGTGGCCAAAGGCTTTTCTCTCTCACTCATACCCCTCATTAGGACCCATGCCACTTCTGTGATGAAAGGCCTATCAGTAGAAATCACCCCTGAAGTTATAAGCAGAATCACTACACTCCCTCTAGGGTTACCTTGGAGAAAAGAAGATAAGGATAACAACACCTTTGCAAAGAGTAAATTCTTTTTGGAGGGGAAGAGCCAATGGAAGAAAAAAATAGGGTTAGAATAGGAAGCATTCCATACCCTTGGAATGAAATTAGTTACCACCTCATTAAATACACATCATGTGAAGGGAGATACAATGTGGTGTATGGATACCACTTCAGAGTCCTCCAAGAACTGAGATTTGGAGCAAACACAACACAACAAAATAGATTAAGTATACCCTACTTTCTTCTTCAATCAATGATAGACATGAGCATCAAAGTGCAGGAGGGAAACAACAACAACTAGCCCATCATGGGTTGATCAAACTCATCCTAGAAGATGATCTACAAAACCTATGACTCCCTATTACATGGACAACATTCAGAGACATGAAAGCGGGAGGGGCAATTCAAGCTCTTGAATATGACAAAATACTCAGTGCTAGTGAGAGGGAAGAATAAACAAAAGTAGAGAATGAAGAGGAAACAGAAGAAGAAAATGAAGAGAAAACATAAGAGGGAAAAGAGGAAGAAAAGGAGGAGGAGAATGAAGAAGAGATAGAAGAAGAAACAAAAGAAGAGACATATGAGTAGAGTGAGGAACTAGAGGAAGAAGAGAAAGAGAAAGATAAGAACGAGAAGGAGAATGGAGAAGAGGAAACATAACAGAAGGAAGAATAGAGGCCTACAGTTCAAGGAAAAGAAGGAGAAGAATCACCAAGGGTATCTCCAGAGCCCACTGAGAAAGAGGCGGCAGTTGATCTTACTGCCCTAAGTACACCTATCAAGTCAAAAGGGAAGAGGAAAAGACAAACCCCACTATACTTCAGAACAAGGAAGAGCACAAGGATTAGGAAGGGAACACCTCAAACCCCCACCAAAACTCCTATTGTCATTGAAGACTCACCAAAGCAGCAAGAAAAGGTAGCTCCTCTAGAGAAAAATCAAGGAGAAGGATCAACAGGACAAGCCTCTCCCAAATCTCCCATCACTTATGTTAGGAGGTCTGTCACAAGGTCAACCTCATCAAAGGGAAAAGGTCTCGTACAGGAGACACAGGAAGACCTACAGGAAACCCTTTCAAACCTTCAAGATGTACAGAAAAGGGACCAAGAAGGTATCATTCCACAAGAAACAAAGGAAGAAGACCAAGAACTGAAGGAACATAGTCCATAGCCCAACCTTAGCTCCTACTACAGATTCATTGAAGGAGGTAGAGTAATCCCACAAAAATTTTCCATTCCCTTATTCTTTGAGCTTGAAAGAGATAGGGCAAGGACTCATAGGTGGATGCAAATTGCCAAGTCAAAAGGAGTGGAGGATGTAAGCCACATGGAGGAAAAATTGAAAGAGGTGGGCAGAGAGCTGAGCAACATAAGGGATAGAGAGGCAATGATGAAATCTCAGTTAGAAGCATAGAATGCATGGCTAAGAAGACAACTACAAGAAATGGAAAGTCAGTTGGAAACTATAGCCAATTTATCCTTGGAGGCAATCTAGTGCCAGATGACAGCGAAGTCTTATGCCTTGTATCTCAAGGAATAATGGCTACAATTCCAAATCAAGACTTTAGCATAAAGAGGCACTATGAACTTCCAGGACTATAGGAAATTCATTGATCTCTGTGATCAAAGCACCTTGGAAGATAGAGCAATAATGTCCTGAGTTTTACCTACACAACTTAGCCTAGACAGATTTGAATGTGTGGGACCCAAATTCAAAACTAGGAGACTTTCAATTGATGGCCCTAACATCATGGATGAATCCTGAGGAGGCAAGAGCTACAGAGATGAAAAAGGTAATGACAAGAGAAGAGACATAACCCCTCATGATCAGAGCCAAACAATCTAATCCAATGGTTGTCATCATCACCCACAACTTCATTGCAAATGATCCTAAGCTTGCACCTAGGTACCTGGCTGCACAAGAACAAGTAGTCACACACTTTGAAGACATGTTCAGGTTACTAGGAGATGACAACATGCAAGCTTGCCATAGGAGATAAAACACCTTGCCTCACAGCCTAAAAATCAGATAACACCATTCTCCTCAGAGAATGGGAGAGGCACTAAATAGAACACCCATGTATAAGCAGGCTCTACAAAGACTCAAAGTCAATTGGATTGGCTTGAGACTCAATCCATCACTACATTTAGGAATTTTGAAAGGGAGGAGAGAAGAAGAAGAAAGAAAGCAGTGGAAAAAAATAGAGAGGAATGCAATATTTTATTCACAGGAAGGGAAACTACAACAAAAGAATGGGATGTCAGGGAGGCCACTAGAGCAATGAAGGACATGGATATAGATTAAGTTGCTCAGAGGATGAGCAACACTTTCAGTAGGGGGTGATGATGAACCTCATCATTGGGTAACTATATGGACCTTAATACACCTCCAAGCTTACTAAAATCAACTCTTCTCATAACTCCTTACATGTTTTAATTATATTTTTCTTAATGAGATGAGTAAAAGTAAGATATTTTGTCTAGTGGTCTAATGTGCATTGATTACAGGTCTTTGGGAGCAAATCATGGCAAATTTGGCTAATTAAGGTGTAGGAACTTGAATGAGACAAGAAGGAGATATCATGCAAGATGTATCTTCCCCATTAAATCCTCACTCATTCAAATATCCCTCAATCAAATCACACTAGCTCGGAGTTGCAAGCAGCTAATTCATGTAGATCATGGGCAGCCGAGACAGTGGCAGTTAAGAACCAGTTCATCTTGAGTTTGGGAGCCAAGCCTCCCTAGATTTAAGGAAGTTGTTGGAGACTTCAGTTGTATAAATAAGGAGGCCTAGAGCCTCATTAGGATTCAGATTTTTCTATGTAAGAGCACTAAGCATTTTTGAGTTAAAGGATTGTGGTAAAACATTGTTATGTAATTTTTTATATGATAATGAGATTGGGAATTTCCTTGATCCAGGACTGAGTTGACTCAGAGGCTTGAAGCTCTAGGGTTAGAGCCCAACCCTAGCAGTAGAGGTTCCTCTTATTGTACTTGTATGCTTAGGTTATTTCATAGATTAATTGTTGAATTGATTTTGGCAGGTGGATTTGGCCTCACTCATCCTTTCAGGGACCATGGTTTTAGGAAAAACTCTTATTCATCCCCAAAAAGATAGAATTCTGACTTCTTATGGAATTTAGGGTTTTCTGTTAAATAGACCAACATATTTTCAGTTTTCAAGAATAGGTTTTAGTTGTTCTTTCTGATATATTCAGCTTTGTATTAGATCTCATGGTGTTTCACAGTATTCTGCAAGTATTTCCATGCATGAACTAGGAAACTAAATAATGGAATTTTGTTTTCTTATGTTGATTGAAAATCTTTCTTGTTTGACATGATCCATGGGTAATTGCAAGTGATGTATGTATTGCAAGAGTTTCAATAGTTCAAGAAGATCTCATGTCAATAGCCCTAGCCTAACCTCATTCATCCATGATCACCAAAAGCCACTAAGTCCATCAACCAATTCAATCATTTCCTAAGAACAACTTTCCAAGTTTGTTTATCAAATCCAACCATCTCACAAACTTTGGTTTGAGCTTTGAGGAAGTCCTAGCCACTCCCTTGCCTTATTTTTTCCATCATTCACCTTCCCTAAGCCTTATGCAACCTTCCAAACCCCTCCTTATGCTTTCGGCCAGATCCAGTAGGAATATAGGGGATCCTGTAAGAGCATTAGGACATCCTATAGGATGACTTGTAGTGGCCTGTTTTGAGGCCGATTTGTGGAAAATCCATCTAGAAAGTTAGGAGAAGACCCTTGTTTGCCTCCTCAGCCATTTGACCCTTTAGAACCATCTCTAACCTACCTACCATACCACCAAGAAGGTTTAGCATTCAGATTCTCACAAAAAAGGAAAAAAGAGTTATTGTGTTCATTCATATGCATATAAGTAAAGTGTTTGATTATCTCATATTGCATGCCTAGGATAGTTAGGATTACACACATGTTAGTTTATAATTCTTCTAATGCAATATCTCTTAACAACTAGTTAGATGAGTGGTTTGTTTAAAGCATTTATTTCATCCTTTCATTACTACAGTAGACAATGTTTCAATTCTCTCAATTAGGGTAAAATTACCCTTTCTTCATTGGTAATAAAACTTCTTCTAAATCAATAGAAGGTTGGTTTGAGAAACTAGAGTGTTCTATCACCAACCCAAAGGTGACAAAGAGTGGACCCATTGCATCTACTTATGTATACAACACTGTCACCTCCAAGTTTGTACGAACCCCGGATTGATAATGTAAAGTTAGTAGCCCCAGGAGTTGTAGCTTTCTTGTTGCAATATTGGTGCTCATCACAACCAAATCACGAAATAGAAGATATAGATAGATCAAAGACTTCAAAATTAGCCTTTTCAAGGGGGAAACCTCCTCTACATTAGACAAATGAACAATTCTTTGATGATATGAATGACAAGACCTCCTTTCTATATATAGGAGTCTAAGGGGTCACAATATAATTAGAGTCGACATTACAATAATAATGTAAGGGCACAAAAATAACAATAGTGGGCTTCTATGGTGCACAAAAATAACAATATGGGGACAACATGGGCACAACAATAACAATAAGGGGCTACAATGACAATAATAATAAGGAAATACACTAGTATTATAGTGGCCTAACATTCTCCTCTCCTTCAAAAAAGTGTTGTCCTCAATGCTTGAGTAGTTCTGGATGCTTCTGTATAAAATTCTCATGCTCCCATGTGGAATCTTCAGTGGGTAAGTGATGAACCTAGGTATTGCAACAAGAATGCTGCAACTCCCAGGGCTACAAGCTTTACTTATCAACCCGAGGTGCGTACAAACTTGGAGGTGACACTGCTATATGCACAAGTAAAAGTGAAGGTACTACCTATTGTCACTGCTCATCTAGCAAGAGACCCAAGGGGTTTGAAGCCAGACTTCTATAGGGTCAGAAGAAGCATAACTCTTTGATGGAAGAAGAGCAAATCTATCCTAAGGGAGAGCTACTTCCATTGCAGTATTGAAGAAAACAACATGTAATGATAAACCACACCATACCCTAATTAACCAATTAAATAGCTAAGCAAAGAAGAATTTCTAACTTAATCACTAACATAATGTTTCTATCTAAGTTACAAAGGCAAAGATCATTAAACTATACTAAGGTGTAGCAAAGAAACTTAGGCTAAATTGGGTTTCAAGCAGAAAAAGCAGTCAGAGATCGAAATTGGTGAAAGGAGAACGTAAGGATGCAGTAGCTCATAGGGACCATTGGATTGATCAATGAACAAAAGATGGACAGTGGAGATCTTATTGCGAGGATTTAAGCGAATAAATGGATGAACGGGGTTAATGAACAGGATGAATGGCAGAGATCGTATCCCGAAGAATTAAGTGAATGGATGCACAAACAAGGTTAACAGGAGATGAATGGACAAGATCTAATCGCGGAGATTAAGTGAAGAGATGGACAGAGAGGGTAAAGAAGTGATGAATAGCTGAGATCTTATCGCGCGAATGAAGTCAAGAGATGGGCGGCGGAGATCGTATCGCAGGAAAAAAGAAACATGCAGAAATGATGGAGCGAGTTTCTAAGGTGGTAAGTAGTTTCTCACGCACCCTCAAGGCTATAAGATTTATTTTAAAATTTCACGCCATTAGCCTAACTACGCAACATGTAGATCGTGAAAACCACTTTTCTCGCATGCTCTCGGGCAGATAATGGTCATGCACTAATCTGTACGAGATTGTGCAATAGCCGTTGAAACAGGCAAAGCTAATCCACAATGGAGATCGGCCAAGCTAGTTGGCGATCGAGTGAAGCGATAGCCATCAGATCAAGTGAGGCAGATCGATGGTGGGGGTTTTAAAGCGCATGAAGTGTTGAGGTGACGTGATAGCCATCAAATTAGGCGAGGCAGATCGACGGTGGGGACTTAAAGTGAATAAAGTAAGTGGAAGACTTCACGCAAGGCAAAAGTTAGAGAAAATAATGAATCGGACAGTGATTGTGAAGGTTTGTTGGGAATCGGACGACAAGGAAGTGATGCATGACGAACATGTTGAAGGAGGTTTTTAAATGAAAACGACAGAAAATCATAGTGAGGATGAATGAGTAATTGCATCAAATGATAAACTCCATAGCTCATGTGAGAACTAGAAAACCGGTTGCTGAAGGGTCTCTTCCTCAAGTCATGGTCCCAGAGGGAGGAGATTAGGTCAAGACACCTGTGCACAAATGAAAAAAAATTGAAGCACTATGCAGATGGACAAAACCATAAAGTTATTTAAACAAATGAACAAGTAAACTAGAAAGCTATTTAAACAAATAAACAGAACCAGGAAGCTATTTAAGCAAATGAACAATGAAAACCAGGAAACTATGCTAGTAGACATGTACAGTAAAGAGGAGCTTTGGCTGCTCAGGTCAGGCCCTAACCCAAGGGCTTCAGCTCTCAGAGTTAACTCAAAGCTAACTTAAAACAAAACTCATTCTCATTATGAAAACCATGGATTACAGAACACTGTCACAAGTCTTGCAGCTCAGTAATAAAGTGGAGTTTTTACAATAGAAGTCTGAATATACATCTGAAGTCTCTAACGACTTCCTTCCCATTAGGGAGGCTTGGCCTCTAACTCAAGAAAATTGGCTTGTGTCACTTTCACTTGCTTGGTTGTCTTCTAGTCTTCAAAGTGATGGATGTTTGCACTCTGAGCTGATGGAGGAATATTCGAATGGAGGGGTAGTAAATGAGGAGGATTCACCTCCTATAATTACTCTCCCTTTTCCCATTGGAGTTTTGACCAAGGTCTTTTCCATAGTTCCTTGCTTTTATCCTTTATGCCTGCATTTTCCTTGCTTTTATCCTTTATTCATGCATTATATGCACATTAGACCACAAGGCAACATATCCAACTATAACTCATCTCATAAAAAAAATATAATCAAAAGTATGCAATAAGTTGTGAGAATGGTTGGTTTGACTAAGCTAGGAGGTGAATTAAGGCCAATTAAGGCCCATATAATTACTCAATGATGAGGCTCATCAATAAGTTCTTCCACTTGATGAGATACTCTGAAATTGATCAATTTCGCAGTTGTCGAGTTCTTATTTCTATGACTACTTCAGGTTCCAATATTATTTTTCCTTCCTCATCAAGTTCTGGCAATATTGTTTGAACTAGGAGCTTGTCACCTATAACGTTCTTTAACCATGAAACATGGAAAACTGGGTGCACTTGGGAAGATGCAGGAATTTCCAATTTGTATGTCATAGTACCAATCTTTTGCAACACCTTTTACAGACCATAATATTTTGGTGATAATTTATTGTCCTTCTTAGCTTGCTTGAGGGACATTTGTTTGTATGGTTGTAGTCGTAGAAATACCCAGTCACCTACATCAAAACTTCTTTCGCTGTGATGTTGATATGCCTGTTGTTTCATTCTATTTTGCTCCAAAGTGAGGTTATCCTTTAAGAGTTGGAGAAATTTTTGTTGATGCTCGATGTGATCTTCCACTGCTTGAAACTTAGAATTTTCTCTTAAATATGATGTGATGGACGGTGGATGATATCCATAAATTGCCATACATGGGGTCATTTTTGCTGCAGTATGGAAGGAAGTGTTATACCACCATTCAGTTCGAGGCAACCATTTGACCCAATATGTTTGTTTATCATATACAAAGAAACAAAGATATCCTTCTAAACATTTGTTCACTATCTCAGTTTGCCCATTAGATTGAGGACTATAAGATGAGCTAAGAGCTAACTGAGTACCCAAATAAGAAAATAATTTTGCCCAAAATTTTCCAATGAAAATAGGATCTTTGTCACTTACAATAATTTTTGGTTTTCCATGTATCTTTTGGATTATCTCCATAAATACAATAGCAACTGCACTTGCTTTAAATGAATGAGATAATGCACAAAAGTGTGCATACTTGGTAAGTCTATCAACTATGACCATGATGACACTCTTTCCTTCGGACTTGGGGTAAACCTGTGATAAAATCCATTGAGACCTCCTCCCAATGTTGACTTGGAATGGATATAGGTTATAATAGACCTCGAATTGTCTCAACTTTATTTTGTTGGCAAACCAAACATTTTGCCACAAACTTTTGATTATCATATTTAAGGCCATCCCAAAAAAATTCCTTCTTAACCCTATGGTAAGCTTTAAAAAATCCCAAATGCCCTCCTAAGGGACAGGTGTGCAATTCCAGAAGAATCTTTTGTTTGAGTTGGGAATTCTTACAGAGGTATAAGAGATCTTTGTACCATAACGAATCATTTTTCCAACTAAATGTATCAGATGGACTGGGATCTTTCTACAACTTTTGAATGAATGCCCACATTTCTTTGTCATTCTTCCATTCATCCCTTGCTTCATTTATCCAATCTGGTTGGATAATAGAAATGGCACAAAGCAATGCTTCCACATCCTCATCCTTTCTTCAGAGTGCATTTACAACAACATTTTGCTTCCCTTTTTGTAGATGATTTCAAAGTCATAACCCAACATCTTTGTGACCCATTTTTGTTGCTCTTTTGAAGATAATATTTGTTCTAAAAGGTATTCAAGACTATCATGATCCATTTTTACCTTGAAGTGTCTTCCCATTAGGTAAGGTCGTCATTTCTTAAGTGCATGTAGTATTGCCAGCATTTCCTTCTCATAAATAGCTTTGTGTAAATAATTTCCTTTGATTGGATGAATTTCAGAAGAAATGGGTCTTTCTTCTTGCATTAAAACAACACCAATTCCATTTCCTAAGGCATCACATTCCACAATAAAGGTTTTTGTGAAGTCTGGCGTAGCTAAGATCAGTGCTTGGCACATTACCTCTTTAAGATGTTCAAAGGCCTTCGTTGCTTCTGGAGTCTAAGAAAATGCATCTTTCTTCAGTAATGTTGTTAGAGGTGCTACTATTCTCCCATAATTCTTAAAAAACTTGTGATAATACCCTGTCAACCCGAGAAATCCTCGCAGATGCCTTATGGATGTGGGGATTTTCCATTCCTTAATGGCTTTAATTTTGCTACGGTCTACCTTAACTCCTTCATGAGATAAAATATGACCTAGATATTCCAACTCCTGGACTCCAAAGAAACATTTGGATCTTTTTGCATATAATTGTTTCTCCTCCAATAGTTGTAGCACCCTGTCAA
>APFE030307859.1:3971-52797 GCA_000404065.3 Pinus taeda | reverse complement strand
ATATATTATTCAGGAAAAGTTCTTGAAAATTAAAAGCTATTGTACCCAAATATTGTAACCATTAGACTCCTAGTACAACATCAACACTACCCATTGGAATGGAAAGCATTAGACTATTCAACACATATTCTCCCATGGATAGCTTGGTATTATGGCACTTTCCAGAGCAATTTATGGCTCCTCCATTTGCAACCATCACTTGACACTCTAGTGTTGGATATAGGAAGCAATTCAATTCCTTGGCTATCTTACAATGAATAAAATTATGGGTATTGCCCGAATCAATCAACACTATTACGTTTTTGTTCTTGATATGTCCTTCTATCTTGATAGTTTGAGGAGTGGTAATTCTGGCTAATGCATTACAAGATATGGTCGGAATAATTTCTTCTTTCTCTAGGGTTTATTCCTAGTGTGTATCCTCTTCTTTTGATGTTCCTTGTTCCTTTTCTTCCTCCTATTCACAATCTATGTAAATTGATTTCTTCTCAGCACACTTATGACCTTTAGTGTATTTTCTATCACAACTGTAACAAATACCTTTTGCTCTTTTTTCTTCCAATTGTTGTGGTGTAAACCTTGTAGGTTGTGGAAGGATAGGGGCAACAACACTTCCATATTTATAGTTGTGAGTGCCAGGCTTCCTTTTTGCCCTAATTTTTCTTTCAATTTTTCTTGCCAATCTAAATGCCTTCTCCAATGAAGCAGGTTCCCAAAGGCGAACCTCATGTTGGATTTTATCCTTTAAAGTCCCTATGAACACATAAATCCCATGCTCCTTTGGAATATATTTTACCCTTATATTCAATTTTTGGAAGTCCTCATTGTGCTCCACCATTTAACCCATTTCTTTGAGATTTATCAATTGGTTAAAAAAGGTGTTGTTTTTTGTATCCTCATAATGTGCTATCATTTCTTCCGTAAAAATTGCCCAAGTGACAATTTGTTTATGAGAGAAAATCCAATACTACCATACAAACTGATTATGTTCCAAATATAAAGTTGCAATGTGTACCTTTTGTGTGTTCTGCACATTATGGTGATTGAAATATTGCTCCATCTGTAGTATCCATGTTACGATATCCTTGCCATCAAACTTCCTCATATCGATCTTTGGAACATTGTGGGTCTTCAATCCAACATTAGAGTCTATGAAATCATGACTATCATTTCTTTTGTTCTCATCATGAGTTTCCTTTACCACCATTTCACCATTAGTAAGCATTTATTATAGCAACTTTGTCAAATCTATCTTCAAATCTCCATGTTGCCTTTAAGTTGTGCTTCTATACCATTCATCTTAGCTTCCATGCCATCCATATTAGCTTCGATTCCATTCTTTAAATCATCCATCTTAGCTTCTATTCCATTCTTTAAACCATCCATCTTAGCTTCCATTCCATTCTTTAAACCATCAATCTTAGCTTTAGTTACTTTTTGTGAGAGTGAAATATGTTGCACTTGGTCTCGAAATTTTGATATATCATGTTGCATTTATTCCTCTTCTTCACGTGTCATAGTAGAAATTTCAGGTTGTTTACTAGGTGTTTCTATTTTATTTTTTTCGGTTCATTAATAAATGATAATTATGCTTCACAATGCCGTTTGAATCACTTCAACTACTTTCTCAAACAAAACTTATGCAAAAAAAAAAAAAAAAAAAAAAAAAAAAAAAAAAAAAAAAAAAAACAAAAAACAAAAAACAAAAAACTACACACCTTTTTTTTCCACTTTGTATGAGCTCGATCTTGAAATTACTGTAACTCTGTAATTTCGGATATCTAAGTAGTAAAATTTTGGTTTGTGATATTCCTTTGAGTCCTCTTTCCAACACCATAATTTGTATCATGATTGGATTCTCCAAGAAAGAGTTATGCCCAATCTCCTGCAATGACCTAATTATAGACTAGTTCAAAAGAGCGAACTTGTACGACTTACCATGTGTCACTGTTTCGAACTTCGGATCTAAAACTGATACCCAACAAACTACAATCCCTCCTTTTTTGTCATTTGTTACAAAATTTGAATCTAATTCTCAAAGAGAAAATTATGACGATTTTCCCAAGGTAACCTGTTTGAGATTGAATTCGGGAGCCTGCAAAAACCCAAATTTTCTCAGTTCATATCTCGGAAAATATAGAGAGAAAATATCTTAAATTCGGTCACAAGCTTCATCATGATTTTTTTTTCTCAAATGGGTTTTAATTTTACCTTCTGAAGCTTTGTAGAAAATAAATTATAGAAAAAATTCCACGATGACCTGTTTGAAGCAGCGAAACCCTAGAATCCAAAGCTCTGATACAAATTTTTATGCAACCAACTCACAAAATAGAAGAAAGAGATACATCAACAACTTCAAAAGTAGCCACTTCGAGGGGGAAACCTCCTTTACATTAAAAAAATGAAAAATTCTTGGATGATACAAATGACAAGGCCTCCTTTCTATATATAGGATTCTAAGGGGTCACAACATAATTAGAGCCAACATAACAATAATAATGTAAGGGTACAAAAATAACAATAAGGGGCTACAATGAAAATAATAATAAGGGAATAAGCTAGTATTACAGGGACCTAACAATATCTCAAACCAAGATTAATCATCCCATGCAAATATCTCAACACATGATTGGAAACAACCAATGTGCATGAAGAGGCTTAATCATGAATTGACTCAAAGTGTTAACTGCAAAACATATGTTTGGAGGGGTGTTCACAAGGAACACCAATCCCCCAATCAACTATCGATACTCAGAGAGATTCTCTAAGTTAGGTCCTACAACATATCCACATAACTCTTGAAGTTCATCTCCATAGGTGTGGCCATGGACTTTCATTCTACCATTCCAAATATTTCCAACAATTGCATGATATAGTTTCCTTGAGAAATGAAAATCTCACTAGGCCTTTGCAACACCCTTAAGCCCAAGAAGTAATGCATCAATCCAAGGTTTTCATTTTGAACTCAAGGGCCAACTCCGTCTTCCACTTGAGCATCAAAGGCTCAATACCTATCAAGAATAAATCATCAACATATAAAACCAAAATAAGGGTCATACCTTGAACCACTTTCAAGTGGAGGTTCAGGTCAACATTATTGATTTTTTGATAGCTTGGGAGGTACTCCAAGCCCTAAGGTTTGGGATTTGGAGGTTAGAACACGACAATAAGTCATTATGGGATTGTAACCCAAGGTTGGGGTTTTTACCCAAAGGAGTTGGGCCAAAAACATAAGGTCTAATTGGCATGTGATGGATGGAGATGATAGAATATGGTGAGAAAATCGAACGCATCGAGAATCATCAAATTCCGAGATGTCTAAGTGGAGATATGAATTTTTGAAATTAATATTGGGATTTTGGACATACAAGTCATGTTGGCTTAGGATATGTCCAAAATTCATGTCTCTTAGAGAATTCATGGAGCCTTCACATTTGGATCTAAATAGAGGTGAGGTGAAGGTAATTTCACACATCCAAGAGTGCAATACAGGGCAACAAAGGAGTGAAGAAGAAACTCATGTAAGGGAAGAGGAGACCTTATGGTTGGCCGCAGGTTAGGAGGCACTTAAGCAAAGGAAGAAAGGCTAATTTTTTATCCTTTACATGACTATTTTGAGGTCTAGTTTATCCTATATCAGGGCCGAGAAGAAAGGTGATTCAAAGGTCTATTTTCGTGTCATTGGAAGTATAGGTTCTCTGTTTTGTGTAGGTTGTAAGCTTTGGAGGTTGTTGTAGGTAGGCTGCAGGCCTTAACAACCTAGAACAGGGGTGTCGTATGGATGTTTGGGTTTAGTTTGTTCCCAAAACATAAAGTATGGGTAGAGGAGCCTTGTAAAGGAAAGCTGCAACTAGAGAAGGGCCTATGAGGTAGTTTAGAAGGGTTAACGTGGACCATAGTTATGCCCTAACCAGATCACACTACTACAACAGTTCAAACACCATACCTATGGTATGTTTATAGCCAATTTTTCCTTATGTTGGGTCAAGTATTGAACAGTTTAGATGATTTTTTTTTGTAGTGTATAGAAGCCAAGTGGAAGGGTTGACTTGGGTGGTTAGAAGCCCTAACCTAGGAGTAGATTCTATAATGAAGTATTGGGCATATTTTGACTGATGGAGAGCGGTGTGTAGGTGACTCAAATTAGCCCTAGATCAAATTGACAAGAATGATGTTGATAGTTGTGTGTTGGGTGAATATTTGGAGCCTAATGTGCAACACTTTGATGGACAAAAGTAGTTGTTAAGAAGGTAGATTGGTGCTTAGGTATTGGCCATCCTAGAGAAGAAAATTGATGAGCCAAAGTTCATTATATCATAAGTGACTTGCAGGAGTGTTAACAAGCAGCCCTCCTGGAGTCTCTATGTGTTTGTCCTTGATGGACTAAGGGGCAACTAGGGAGAAGATTAGAAGCAAAGAACCAACAGGATGGGATACGACATAGACATTGTGATTGTGCACTAGAGCAGCAAGATTGTCATTGTATCTTGTATTCTTTTACTTGTGGATATTTGAGGGTAATTATCCCTTGTACGGGAGCCCTAAACTGTTCTATTATATGTTGATAATATAACGAAGTTGGGTTACATATATCATTGTTATTTTTCTTATTGTTCATGTGATTTATTTATTGCATTATATTGTTTCGTTATGCAAAGTAGATTTGTTGATTTGGTAGCATTAGAGATTTAAGATTCTATCCTAGACACCAAGGTCATGGAAATTCAACATGGTATCAGAGTGTGTATGAGTTAATTTGGGAGACAGTGAATTAAAAGAGTGCACAACAAAGTACAACTTAAGACGGAATTGGTCACATTGTAGGTGAAGGGCTCACTACAATGTCAAAGTTGCAAGCTGGCCTCTGGTATGAGGACAGGTTGGAAGGGTTGTCCAACTATAGTCATTGGAAGGAAAGGATCAAGTTAGTATTGCAGGTCAACAGGATTTGGGAGTTTGCTGATAAAGAGATCAAGAAGCCAACCGACCCTAAGGAGTTAGAAGTGTATGAGGAATTGGATACGAGTGCGAGATTGATCATCCTAGAAGGTGTGAAGGATCTCATAATACCTCATTTGTCTCGGAAGAACACTACACAATAGATGTGGATGGCTCTTTAAAATTTGTTCCAGAATAAGGACAAGAATCAAGTACTTGTATTGGAGGATAATTTTAAGTCCACCAAGATGATACAAGGTGAAGGAGTGAATTTGTATCTGACGAGGTTGTCTTGGGTCAAATATGAGCTTGTTGCCATTGGTGTGACTATTTCAGATTTTGATATGGTGAGGATTGCTTTGAAAGGGTTCACTAAGGAATGGAATCCCTTCATCAAGGGGATTGTTGCTAGAGAGAAGCTACCATACTCGAATAGGCTATGGGACAACTTCATTCAGGAAGAGTTGTGAGACGAGGATCTTTATCTAAAGAAGAGGGCTTTAGATGATGACATGTCACTTGCGACACGAATGAAGGGTAAGTAGAATAAGGACTTGAGTAAAATCAAGTGTTTCAATTGTGTTGAGATGGGTCATTTTTTGTCGAGATGTCCTATTAAGAAGATGGGAGATGATAATGAGAAGAATAAATGGAAGAGGGTCACTGGTGTTACCACTTCTATCGAGATAGATGCTCTCATTGGGAGGTTGGAGGAGAAGGAATTTTCTATGATCTCTGATTTATCACAAGGTACCATCGATGAGCATGCATGGTACGTAGACAGTGATGCGTCAAAACATATGATAAGGTCACAGGAGGTATTCGAGACTCTAGCAGAGTGGGACTCAAATTTGCACATGGTGTGGGTGACAAGAGTTAGAAGGACATTTGAGGATCGAGAGTTGTGCCATTCAATATGGAGTCAGGACAGCTGATGCAGGTCCAAGATGAACTGTTTGTACCAGGACTCAGATATAGTGTGATATCTATATCGATGATCGAGAAAGAGGAGTTTAAGGTCTTATTCTAGGATGGGAAGGCAATACTCAGACCCACAGGTTGTAGCTTTGCAAGTATTGTTATTAGAGTTAGAGAGCATGGTCTATACATGATGATGGGCAAGCCTATAGATCATGAGAAGAAGAAGCAGGAGGACTAGGTATAGGTTCTAGAGAAGAAATTGCAGGTGCAGGCTTAAGAGGTGTAGGTACAAGTTCCATAGAAGAAATTCTAGGTTCCAGAGGCTCAGAGGGAGTTGAGTTCTAGATAGAGCTTGTAAGTTCATAGGGAGGCCTTGCAGCCCAAGAAGAGTATGTGATTAGTAGGGAGCAAGGGTGCTCCTACAACTTCCAAGAAGGAATCATGGAGAGAGTAGAAGTTATTTCAGGAGAAGAAGAAGAAGAAGCAAGATGCTTCTAGTGATAGCGACACTTCTGACAGAGGCGTAGTTCATGCTACAGGGATTTATACAGTTGTGAGCGCTAGGAGTTGGGCGAGTGTTGCTAGTAGTGATGATGATGATGAGATACTTCCTAGTCTTGGAAGTGCCTCCCTCGCTAAGTGGGAGTGTTGATTTTTTTATATCTTGGGAGGTACTCCAAGCCCTAGGGTTCTAGGTTTGGACGTTAGAACACCACAATAAGCCCAAAGGAGTTGGGCCAAAAACATGAGGTCTACATGGCATGTGATAGATGGAGATGATAGAGGATGGTGAGGAGATTCCAACACATTGAGAATCATCAAATTCTGGGATGTTGTTACAGGAAAATTTGGGCACATCAACCCCAACTTCCAGATCTGTATTATTAGGCTCTATCAACCCCTAATTTAGTTGCTTTCATTCCCTTATGAAGTTAACCTACATCATGCTTGCTTCCCAGGAGTTTCATGACACCATTCATACAAAAAATGTCCCTAAAAAGACCATCGCAGGTAGCCTTCTATCTGGCTGCAATGAATGGTAGGAACTACATTGTTAGGGTGCTATGCATAGCACCTAGCCTTTGTATCACCTGTGATGAGCGAGATCCAATGAATTTTTGAAATGAATCCATTGGATTCCTCATCCAATGGATGCTTCTAGATGTTTCTAGAGGGATTGGGCTCAGTTTTGGATGAGGAAGGAGATGAATGAAGCTTAATCCATTATCCATTCCTCCATGGAACCACTTCCCAATTATGGCAAATCATTCATGAGGGCCATTAATGGCCAAAACTCCTCTTTTTAGCTATAAAAGGACCAAGCTCTCATTGGCTGGTCTAGGTTGAGACTTCTTAAGCTAAGGAAATGTTGCTTGGATGAGATTAGTATAGACAATAATGTTATCATGTCAAATTGTTGTTTCCATGAGGAGAGAAGGGTTTGAATCTGGGAAGATGATGCTGAATTGGACATGTATCTACATGGGTTGTAATCTTCCTTTCTATCAATAAAGAGTTCTATGCTTTTCCCATTCATGTGTTATGAAATGCACATTGTATTTTTGATTCTATAATGTGTTTAGTTAACAAATCGATATGTATGCTTTGATAGTTTTTTGTCTCGGCTTGTGTGCAGGTACCTTTCAAGATAGTTAAGTATAGAAGGGGGTGGAGAAAGCAGTCAAAGGGAAGAGGGATTGAGCGACTGATATAGGTTAGTACTCTTGCTCCTCTTTCTTTTATCTATTAGCTATAGGAAAGGCAATGGAATTACTTTAACTATTGTTCTAGACTTGCTACTAGGTCTAGGGGTTAGTTGTTGGAAAAGACACTAAATTTTCCCATAACAAAATGGTGACTCCGCTGGGGAGTGATTTTATTCCTTATAGTAGTTAATCCATCTCTTAAAACACTTTGACATACTTTACCCTCTTTTTCTCATCGAATTCAAGTTCAATTTACTAAAATTTAAGTCAATTTTGAGCATAAAATTGTCATTATGTAATCACAACACCTCTGTAACTGACAGGGTGTTATGCATTGCACCCTCTGCACTGAGACAGTGCTATGCATCACACTGTCCCTCACTCTGGCCTGCGATGGTTTCTTTTGGAGCGGTTTTCCCATCTAGGAGCTAAATCCTTAAGTCAATTTTCAGTTGTTTGAATTGTTTGTTGGATTTAGATAAGTTCTTGTCTCTGAAAGCAGTCTTTGTTTCCTTGTTTTGACCCATTTTAGACTGGATTGTTAAATGTTTGTTTATGTATTAGTTTATCATTTGCAGTCCTTAGTCGAAGTAGTTTTAGTCGATTGTTTTGAAGTGTCATAAAATCTTCCTTTATTGAATAATTGATTGGTCTATTTTGTGCATCTGATTCATATTTTCGTTTGAGTGTCGAAAATCTTCGTTTCATTAAGGTTGAAAGTTTCATTTAGTCTTCCTTTATCTTTAAGTGAAATTGTCATAAATTGACATTTGTGTGAAAAGATATTTTGAATCATTTGTTCATTTTTTTTTCTTAGTGCATAATTCACATTAAGGAGAACGAAAAAGAAAAAGAAATACATGTAATTACATCTTAGATTTTGATTGTGTTGCTTAAACATAATGGTTAGGGAAATGCATTAGTGATTGCTCTTTGTTGTTCGATCCAAAAATAAATTGTTTGCTCTTTCCTTATTAGTTAGGATTTTCATTGTTGAAAGCAAAATGGAAAGAGTGCTTCTCATTTAGCTGCATTCTTAGGAATCTTGGCAAAACATCATGTGGTGAAACCCAAAGGAGAATTTTAAGCAAGATCAACCTAAAATTAACCTCAATTAACCTAAAAACACATTGGAATTTAACGCAAACATCTAGAGGTGTCTAGGATAGAGATTTGTTCTGGCGTCTTAAAACCTAGTGGCTATCATTTCTTTGAGGTTGGATGATTCCTCCTCCTCCTCTCTAAACCCGTAAGTACTAGTACGGACTTGAGCTCCTTGTACCATCGTGTATATAGAAATCCTTTATCCCTAGGAAGCTAAGTTTGTCACCTTACCAATCACAATGCACCGAACACAACATTCAACAAGACTGACTGCTGTACAGTAAATCCTTTGGTAATTTCTCTTTAATTTTCCACCAAGGTGTATATCAAAGTTTTGTGATTAGTTTGGTAAATCCTCTTGCTTAGTATCTCCAGAGTAGTCACTTTTGTTCCTTTTCGACTCCTTAAAAGAAAATGTCCATCTGAGCGCTTATCCTTTCAAGCTCATTAAACAACAAAAGAGACTAGAGTCATCTTTTTCTTTTTCTTGACTCTTAAAACATGAAAAATAAAAGTTAAGTTGTTGCGTCGGAAAAGTTAATTGACCAAGAAAATATCCTTTTTTCCTTAGTTGAGTTAAGTTGAAAAGATTAATCAGCAATTCCGGAGGAAGATCAACCTCCACTCCGTCATTCGAGGAGAGTTACGATCAAATCGCCCTTGCCATCGGAAGTGAACCCATCTAGTCAAGGCGAACTTGTCAAAATGAGTTTGGTAGTTCAAGAGTTTCTGGTACTTCATCTGAATTACCAAAGCCACCTATCGCAGCTAGTACTGAGCCTCAAGTTACTCCAACTATTTTTGGAACATCTATTACACAAGAGGAAGTTACTCAACTACCTGAGGCCACTATAATGGAAACAAGTGAACAAGTGCCTGAAGTTGATCCACAACTTGAAGTGAATCAACTAGAAATTACTTCAAAACTTGAACCTGTTCAATTGGAATTTGATCCAGAACCCATAGAAGTTGAAACTGAAGACATTCCTGAACCTGAAGTTGTTCACAAACCTTCCATTGAAACTGAATTTCTTTTACTGGAACATATGGACTTTGACCTTGAACATTCTGAAATTGTTACCGAAATACCTCAGTCATCTGTAGTTCCTGAAACTCCATATTTAACACCATAAATATTTTTTGGACCTGACGGCGAAATCCTTCCACCTAGGTTAATTGCTGTAGAGGAAGAATTTGAAGAAGAGTCTGATCTGGGGACTCCAAATCATTTTGGTCCTAGTTTATATCTTTACTCTGAATCTCTTCCTCGTTTTTCTATTACCTCTGAAATCCCACTTGATTTATTAGGTCAAATTTTGGGTCAGCTAACCATGGCAAAACAACCGCAAACATCCCAGACTGCTTCATCTGATGCAGCTGCGATATAATCTTTTGCTGCTACTTCTTCGATGTTTACAATGACACCTGAGTTACATTTATATGGACAGTCGTCTGTCCCGACTGGTTTCCAGTCTATGTCTGGAGTCCACTCAGGGGTTTCATCTTTTCCATGGCCATCTCCCATGTCATCATCAGGAATTTTACCTGGTTCTTCTTACCAAGGACAACAGTTTGATCCTAGGTATCAGTATCAAAGTGGGAAATATGGTGAACAAAGACCCTTTTATCCTCTTAACACTGGATTGCCACCATATGGTCAGCAATATACCTATTCACAACATCCTCCCTATTAAGAAGGACCACCCTATGGTTACATCTCGCCATATCCAAGTCATCCTGAAGTGAGAATCTGTCAGTGGTAGCCGACTATGCCACCACAACCGAGGCTTGTGTATCCAACACAACCTATGCGAACTGAGCCAATTATATCGACCCATCCTGTCATAACTATGGAACAACATATACAAGCTCAACCTGTTGTATCTCAACCTTTGTAAGTTAGTTTTGTTGCCTTGCAACCTTAAGTTTTGAGTCAGCAAACCCAAACTTTTCAAGCTATTATTCAACAACTGCTTGTTTCTGGGGTACAATTACCTCAGGTTAGTGTGCCATTATCTGGAGTGACTCAAGTTCCTACAAGTTTAGTTTATTCTTAGCCTAGTAAAACTTGCATTGGGGGGCAATATCAAACTTCACAACCGATACCCCAACAACCTTGGTAGCCACAATATCCACAACCTCCATTTCAGAATGTCCAACCTCAGTATGGGCCTTCTTTCCAAGCTCAACCTAGGCAAGGAAAATATCAAGCATATTAGGGTCCTGTGTATCAAGCCCAAACCGGTTACAGACAAATGCAAGGTCAACCTGGTTTTAGTCCATATATTGGATATGTCCCATCACCTTATTAAGGATATTTGCGTTATGCAGGTATGCAAAGGCCCATGGCACAGGCAATTCCATCTTATCCCGGATATGTCCAACCTGATCTGAATCGGCGGCTGCCTTTTGTGGCAACCCTAGAATTACAAGATCTAAAACGGCCTACAAATGATCCAATTTTTTATTCACCATTGTGGCTGGTGATTCCTCATAAGTTGCCTTCTGACATTCCAAAGTTTAGTGGAAATCCTGGAGAAGACCAGTCAAATCACATTATGACTTATGATTTATGGTGTTCTTCGAACTCCTTGAATGATGATTTGGTAAGACTCTATCTTTTCCAAAGAACACTAATTGGTTTAGCTGCTAAATGGTATATCGAATTGTTGAGAGCTTCTTTTAATAATTTCACCTATTTAGCCACTACTTTTTTGACCCACTTCCAGTTACCTATGAGATATGAAACTAGAATGGAAATTTTGACCTACTTTAAACAAACAAATTCTACTCTCATATCTGATCATATTCATGAGTGGCACCATCATCATCGCATGGTTAAAACCTATGTTCCTGATTAGCTTTTAGCTGAGTGGTTCACTAAGTCCTTATTGCCATCTATCATTGAGGATGTGGCTAAATCTGGAGTTGTTACAAAATAGCAAGTGATTGCTCGTGCCCAATATTTGGATTTGCTTTACATGCAATTTGGCACACTATATGACAGAATTCCACATGCACCACACCTAAATCAATCTATTTCACCTCCACCATTGAATAGGGACTCTATGCCAAAGAAAGTGTGATCAGTTCCTTGAGCATGCAAATGGAAAGTAAAACATCTAGTCAATAACTTGCCAAAAATCAAACTGTAAATGCACCTGAGGTTCCTGCTTCCGAGATTAATGTTGTGTCATCTAACAAAGGTAAGAATCAAAAGCAACCAGGAAGCAAGAAAAAGGGGAAAAACAAAAAAGAAGAATGAAAACCCTCCTCAAGATAAATCATCTGATTCCTCTACTTCGAGAAAGAAACCTCGTTATCCATGTCTGATATGTGATAATAATCATTTTACAAGGGATTGTCCTGACTGCTTAGAAGTTTCTAAATTGTTAAAAACCTCCACTGCATCTGTAATGTTGATAGATCCGTTTCCGAACCCGGATACCAATATGGTTGCAACTGAAAATGATTCCACATCCCAGGTATTAATGTTATCCATCGCAAAACCTAAGGATGAAGTTTTGGTTCAGACACATAGTAAATATTATGGTAATCCGTCATTGTCGTCAAATAATTAGGCTACTAATCAACCTGGTTCTTCGACTTGATCTTGCTTAAAATTTTCCTTTGGGTTTCACCACGTGATGTTTTTCCAAGATTCCTAAGAATGCAGCTAAATGAGAAGCACTCTTTCCATTTTTCTTTCAACAATGAAAATCCTAAATAATAAGGGATAGAGCAAACAAGTTCTTTTTGGATCAAACAACAAAGTGCACTCATTAATGCATTTCCCTAACCATTCTGTTTAAGCATACACAATCAAACTATAAGATGCAATTTCATGTATTTCTTTTTCTTTTCCATTCTCCTTAATGTGAATTATGCACTAATAAAAAAAAATGAACAAATCATTCAAAAGATCTTTTCACACAAATGTCGATTTATGAAAATTTCACTTAAAGATAAAGGAAGACTAAATGACACTTTCAACCTTAAGGAAACGAAGATTTTCGACACTTAAACGAAAATATGAATCAGATGCACAAAATAGACCAATCGATTATTCAATAAAGGAATATTTTACGACACTTCAAAATAATTGACTAAAACTACTTCGACTAAGCACTGCAAACGATAAACTATTACATAAACAAACAATTAACAATCTAGTCTAAAATGGGTCGAAACAAGGAAACAAAGACTACTTTCAGAGAAAAGAATTCATCTAAATCCAACAGACAATTCAAACAACTAAAAATTGACTTAAGGATTCAGCTCCTTGATGGTAAAACTATTCCAAAAGGAATCAACGCAAGCTAAAGTGAGGGATAGTGCGATGCATAGCACTGTCGCAGTGTAGAGGGTGCAATGCATAGCACCCTATCAGTTACAAAGGTGCTATGATTACAGAATGACAATTTTATGCTCAAAATTGACTCAAATTTCAGTAAATTGAACTTGAATTTGATGAGAAAAAGAGGGTAAAGTATGTCAAAGTGTTCTAAGAGATGGATTAGCTACTATAAGGAATAAAATTGCTCCTCAGCAGAGTCGCCATTTTGTTATGGGCAAATTTAGTGTCTTTTCGAATAATTTGCAAGTAGAACTAGGAGGAAAAACGGTCATTGTTGAGATTGAGGTGGTTAATGGACCCCTTGATTACAACATTTTACTTGGACGACCATGGGTTTATGCTATGGCTGCTATTGTTTCCAATTACTTTTGTACGATTACATTTCTTTATAAAGGTGGAATAACAATTATCGGAAAAACCATTTTTTGCCTCTAGTTCTCAAGTTATGGGAAGCATTCCATTTATTAACAGACCCCCGCTTTAACTTCAATCTATTGGTTTAGGTCTTTTTACAAATCCCTCATTAATGGGTACTTTCACACTTCTTCCACCATCTGGAACATCAGAAGTTTCGAGAGTTGAGACATGTTATATGTTATCCTCTACTTCATCTGATTTAAAGAGGATCACCAACAGTGATGAAGACAAGAGTTTTGTTGAGGTTATGCCACTAAGTCCTATCGAACTCGCATAGCAATCAATTTTTCTTTCTTGTGTAGCGTTTCCAGATCCACAATCGCCAATTGTATGGGTAGATCATTCACTTGAATACATTACTTCTTCCAATTCTTTTGCTTGTATATATTCTACAGATGAGGAAATCGTCCAATCCATGATGATAGGAGAAGAACCTTGGGAAGATTATCATAATCATTCTCTTCCTCCGGATTCTAATGAGGATTATTCAAATGAACTAGTACACCATTCGATTATAGATTTCTTTTCGAATTCTGTTCGAATAGATTCGGTAGATTCTGAGCATAATTTGTCTAACTTAGAAGAAACCATTTCTATAGACATTTCGACCAAGATTAACGTTGTAGAAAACATTCATGTTGGCAAATCTTGTTCTCCTTTGGAACTTGATACTTATCGTGATCTATTTCATGAATTTAGAGATGTATTTTCATGGCCTTACGAGGAGATGCCATGCATTGATTCAAGCATTGTTGAACATCAAATCAAAATGTACCCCGATGTCAAACCAGTACGCCATTGGCTTCAACCTGTACATCCAAAGAATGTTGCTTCCATTAAGACAGAGGTTGAAAAACTTTTGTGTGCTGGCTTCATTTACCCTGTACCTCTTACCGATTAGGTATCAAATATTGTTCCCGTGATGAAAAAACAAGGAACAATCCGAGTGTGTGTTGATTACTAGCATGTAAATAAAGCATGTCCAAAAGACAATTATCCTACACCCTTCATCAACCAAATTATTGACGAATGTGCCAAATATGAAATATTTTCATTCATGGATGGAATGTCCGGTTATAATAAAATCAATATCTGCCCATAGGATTAGTCAAAAACTGCATTTATCTGTCCCTGGGGCACATTCGCGTGTAGAAAGTTACCTTTTGGTTTGAAGAATGCAAGGGCTACATTTCATAAGGCAATGAATTATGCCTTCCATGAAATTAAGAACGTTGTACAACCATATCTTGATGATTTTCCTGCTCATTCACGAAAGCGGACTAATCACCCGCAGCATCTTAGAGCAATATTTTTTCGGTGCCGACACTACAAAATAAGACTCAATCCACACAAGTTTGTTTTTTGTGTTGGCTCTAGTCGATTACCTGGATTCATGGTCTCAAAAGACAGAATTTGACTCAATCCATCAAAGGTTTAGGCAATACTTGACTTGCCTCCACCTTCAAACTTATTATAGTTACAGAAACTTCAAGGGAAGGAAAACTTTCTGAGGAGGTTTATTCCAAACTATGTTGAGTTTGCCAAAGGTTTTACCCATCTGTTGAAGAAAGAGGTACCCTTCCATTAGGATCAGGTTGCACAAGCTTCCTTTAATGCTCTTAAAGATTCCCTGATTAGAGTATCATTAATGTATGCCCCAAACTATCAAAAAGACTATTACCTGTATCTCGTCACTGCAGATACAACCATCGAAATGGTTTTAGTCCAAGTAGAAGATGGAATAGAACATCCTATATATTATTTGAATCATAATCTCAAGGATACAGAAAAAAAATATTCATATGTCAAAAATTTAGCTTGGGTGGCTGTTCAAGTCGTGCAGAGATTTGATCACTATATTCTCCTACGTAAAATTACAATAATCTCCGATTGCAACCCTATGACATACATTTTGTCAAGTCAATTGCTGGGGAAAATACTAGAAGTGGATAGTTATATTGCAAGAATTTGATTTGGAATTCGTTAAGTCTAAGTCAAAGAAATATCTCATATTTGTTGAACTACTTTGCGACCTTCCCTCATCCTCCAACGATATAACATCATAAACATCAATCGTGGATGAGTCTCTGTTTCTCATTTCATCAATTGATTCATGGTATGGAGATATACTAGTCTATCTCCAAACCCAAGCTTTCCGACCCAATACCTCTCACTCTAAACAGCGACGTGTCGAATAACAAGCCAAAAATTATCTGATTGTTGGTGATACGCTTTATCGCTGTGGTATTGATACAATTTTACGTAGGTGCCTCACTCATGAGGAGGCCGAGAAAGCTTTTAATGATTGTCATTCAGGTGCTTTTGGTGGACATCTATCCGGATATGCAACAACACAGAGAATTCTCCATGCTGGATACTTTTAGCCAACAATATTAAGAGATTGCATACTTGATGTTAGAAGTTGTCATGCATGTCAAATATTCAATCAGAAAACTCGATTACCAGCTACACCTTTGCATCCAGTAGTTGTTGTTGTACCATTGGAAAAATGGGGCATAGATTTAATGACATGTAACCCCACCTCGACCAGGGGGCATGGGTATATTATAGTCGTCGTTGACTATTTTACCAAATGGGCTGAGGCGATGCCTACATTAAACAACAACAACGAAATGGCTGCATTATTTTTCTTCAACCAAGTGGTTGCTAGGTTTGGTGTACCACAGGCTATAGTTACAGATCATTGATCGCATTTTCAAAATCACATGATAAGGAGTCAGATAAGATTGGTGCAGGAAAATTTGAACCACTTTGGATGGGCCCTTGTATTTTTAAACACATTTTGGCGAAAGGTGCCTATGAGTTAGTAGATTATGACGGAATTCCATTGTCTAAGCCCAAAAATGGGTTGTATTTAAAACGTTACTATGCTTAAAGGAGTATGGTAAAACTCATGTATATATGCTTGGATTGCATGTGTGAGTGTGTTTCTTTAAGGATTTTTATTTGGTTAAGTAATCCACTTCGTATTTATTGCAAATGTTGAACTCTTCGGAACCATGGGTTGGTTACGCTGATGGTGCTAGTCGTAGTACGTAGAACTTATCTTCTGCGGCATGGGCCATTTTCCCTCCAAGCAACGATGGATTTGTATTGGTCAGTCAAAAACCAATATCGTTGAGTATAGTGTGTTGATTGAACTTCTCTCTGATGTAATTTCACTTGGTATCCGCTGAATTATCATTAGGCTAGACACACAACTCATTGCGGTACAAGTTACTAGCATTTACACTGTCCGAAACCCAACAATTCATCATATGTTCCTTAGAGTTTGTATTTTGGAAAGGTATTTCGAATTTATTCAATATCAACATATTTCTAGAAGTCTAAACACATTAACTAACTCTTTAGAAAATTATGTGTTAAATAGACATTTGCAACATATGTAAAGTTAAGATTTTCAATTAACATCATCAATTGAATAGGATTGCATCACTCAACCATAATAAAACCCTGAAAGATAATTGTAAAAAGTTTTTACAAACATTTTGTGTCCAGGACAAAAATTGGTCATCTGACCCAAAAACTGAACATATGCAGAAATGATCCTAGTAAGCCAATGGTGCTTGTAATAGTAGGTAACTCTCTATGCTATCATGCGCAATATTTTCATCAAATGACCCTGCACACCGATGGTGTGGCGTTTCAATTGCATAGGTAATTCCTTGATCCAGAAATCCAGGATATCTAAGGTTAAACCCTCTATGTGTTTTTGCAATTCAGCCAGAGTCTCGAAGGATCGCTCTCCCCATAGGTCTCTGTGCTAGTCCAGCTATATCTTGTGGGTCTCCCATAGGTTGAACAAGTCCAATATCTGTATACATAGAAAATAGATTTTTTTTAGTCTTGGAGTTAATCAAAACACAAAATATGCAAAAACTTTAAAAAATTAAAAACCCTTGGTCAAACAATTTACCAATAGCACCCCACATTACTCCAACTGGTAGCTGTAAATCTGGATCGCCACGAAAATCCATTCATGAATATGGATATTTTGCAAAGGTCATCTCCTGTTGATTGAACCATTCAAAGAATGTAGAGGTAAATACGATCTTAGAGTGGGCACCATGCCTAGCCATTAGATCTATCCACCTCTGCAACCTTGGGTCTCTTGGTCCAGATACACCCAGTGAAATGAGTTGTGGCTACAAGAGAGGTATTCTCTCCAAGGAAAAGGAGATTACAATTGATCCATAGCCGAAATTTATGAGTTTTTTTTTCTTTTACCTTGGTCAGTTGTTCTTTCAGAGATGAAAGGACAGCCCCGCAACAGTTAAATATTTTTCGCTCTAAACATTCTAAAGCATACTACATGTATGACTTGGTAGCCAAATGAAGTGCAGAACTGCCAGCCAATTTGGCAATGGTAAAAAGAATCGTCCTTAGCGGTAAATCACTAACATCCTTTATAAGTATCTTCCAGTCTTTGCTAGGCTAGGGACCTGGCCTACAAAACTGTCGCACATAATCTTTCACCGATCTACCTCCAGGGGAAAGACCTATTAGTGAAATGGGGGCACCTTGCCTTGATAGTCCAGTTAGGAAGTATATATCATCAATGGTAAAAGGGATTTCTTTTCCCTGAATGTGAAAAGTCTGATTGGTCGGATACCATGATTGAACAAGAAATTGTAGAAGATCCATCTACTGCCGTGGGTTGGATAGCTAAAAATACTTGAGTAAACCACAGTCTCTTAGGGCCTCAACTATTCCTAGATTACTCAAGGCTGTGACATCTTGCTCTTCATGCTCCCATTCTCTCCATATGATTACCATTTTAAAATTCCTGATTTGGAAAGAGAAACCCTAGGGGCCTCAAAACCCTAGAATGTTATTGACTGAAACAGGAGATAAATAAAAGAGAACATAATTAGATCCTACCTGGTCCAAACTACATAAGGAATGATCCCTTCAATCCTCTGCAAGCAACTAGTGACCTTCGAGAAAAAACTGCTCCAAAGATTAGAAGGTAAAATGAGATGGTGAAAATGAATGGTAAGAACCAGTGTTTATGTTTATTTCTCACACTGTAATCGAGTAAACATTGGGTTATTTGTTTATTTAATCTATGAGCATGTATTGTTTAATCTTTTGATGGTACCTTGAGAAAAATTAACAATTGGCAAGTATTTATGATGTGCTTACGTGTAAATTGAACATCTTTGACCACAAAGAAAACTTTTATCGCTTTTTCGAGCTTTGTTAAAAACAAAAAAGGAACCCCCTTGGAGTCCTCTTCAAGCTCTTTTCAAACTCTCTAAACATGAAAATATTATTGAGCCCTTGTTGTTTCTAACTCGTTAATGGATCAGAATCGATATGTACTCAGTATAGTTTTACCCCTTCTTCAGGCTGAGATAGATTAACTACGAAAAAGGTACTCATTGGTCAAACATGTTCAATAGGTTCTCTCTTGAATTGTTTTATGCTTTTTTGGGCTTGAGAGACAAATGTACGAAAAAAGAACTTTTGGAGTTCTCTTTTAGTCCCTTTTCAGACTTTCTAAACATGAAAAGGACTGAGTTGTCTTTGTCGTTAAACTCATTAAAAGCATTAAATAGCGACAAACTTGTCCATCTAGGCAAGACCAAGTTTTACGTTCACTAGACTCGTTAAAACATCAAATAATGATGGATTCACTTGAAGGGTGAAATTATACAACAAGCATATTTTATCCTCCTTGAGCTTGATTAAAAATAAAGAGGTACTGGTCAGAAATGACTGGGGAAAAATAGGAAAAAGCTGGGAACACTTTATGGTAGCAAGTCGCTCTTAAACATGACACTTTCACCTCATCACCGTGACTATGTGGGTTGGGTCGTTCAACTTGATGGTTATCACGCCATTGTTATATCATACCATCCATCACTTTATTTTGGGTAAATTCTACCAATTCACCTCAGTGTCATCGATATGTTCAAGAGAAGCCATTAGGTTCAAAGCCTCATCCTTTGCAATACAATAAACCTTCATTTTCATGCCCCCCATTCCTGAACCTTGTGTCATCAGTCAATGTTTCATCTCAAAAATCATTTACCTCGTTTCGTGTCATTGATGTGGGATACATGAAGGCCCACCTGTGACGAGTCACTTCTTATCGACATTAGCACATCATCCAAGAAGTTGACTTAGAAACACCCCTTCAGTACCTTGAGGCTTGCATACATCAATGGCAAGTTTCTCGCTTCCAGCGATAGGTTGACATCAATGGCCTTCGACCGAAAGACTTCGTTTGGTGTTCAACATCAAAACATTTATTCACACCTTGCAAAATGTACTTCAGTACCTTGAGGGTCATTATCATTATCGGTGATTCTTCTCGTGTCTGTTAACAGCTTACATCATTGGCTAGTAATCAGATGATGTCTCTCCATGTTCTACTTCAAATCATTCATTCACATGGTTAGACTTATACTTGAGTGAAAGATTGGACGAGATTGAAGACCCTGGATCTAGTTTCATCCATCTGGGCTATGATATATTCAGGAGTACTATATCAAATGTACAATGGCCTTACATTCATGGTCATCCATTCATGGGTCTACATCTATAGACGACTATATTCATACATGTAATGAAATTTTATAAAGCTGAGCATGGGTATGCCTTCCCTCAGCTAGATTATGAGAAAAAATAAAGGTATCGTGATATTGTATTGTAACTAATGTAGGTCACCTTTTGGTTCGACACCTTCTCTAAAAAGTGGTAAAGGACCTCACTCGACATCGTTATTTTAGACTTCATGCTTTAGGGGGCATCTGTTACAGGAAAATTTGGGCACATCAACCCCAACATTCCAGATCTATATTATTAGGGTCTATCAACCCCTAATTCAGTTTTTTTCATTCCCTTATGAAGCTAACCTACATCATGCTTGCTTCCCAAGAGTTTCATGACACCATTCATCCAAAAAATGTCCCTAAAGAGACCATCACAGGTAGCCTTCTATCTGGCTGCAATGAATGGCAGGCACTACACTATCAGGGTGCTATGCATAGCACCTGACATTTGTATCACCTGCGATGGGTGAGATCCAACGAATTTTTCAAATGAATCCATTGGATTCCTCATCCAATGGATGCTTCTAGATATTTTTAGAGGTATTGGGCTCGCTTTTGGATGAGGGAGATGAGTGAACCTTAATCCATTATCCCTTCCTCCATGGAACCACTTCCCAATTATGGCAAAGCATTCATGAGGACCACTAATGGCCAAACTTCCTCTTTTCAGCTATAAAAGGACCAAGCTCTCAGATGGACCTTTTCTTTTAAGGAGTTGAAAAGGAACAAAAGTGACAACTCTAGAGATACTAAGCAAGAGGGTTTACCAAACTAATAAAAAAACTACAATATACACCTTGGTGGAAAATTAAAGAGAAATTACCAAGGATTTATCATACGATAGTCAGTCTTCCCGAATGCTGTGTTTGGTGCATTCTGATCGGTAAGGTAGCAGAATTGGCTTCCTAGGGATAAAGGATGTAAGCCTATTGGGGTCTACCACTATATACATGACGGTACAGGGAGTTCAACTCCGTACTAGTACTTACTATTTCAAAGAGGAGGAATCACCCAACCTCGAAGAAATGATAGCCACTCGGTTTTAAGACGCTAGAACATGTCTCTAGCCTAGACACCTCTAGATGTTTGCGTTAAATTCCAATGCATTTTAAGGTTAATTAAGGTTGATTTTAGGTTGATATTTCTTAAAATTTTCCTTTGGGTTTCACCACGTGATGTTTTGCCAAGATTCCTAAGAATGCAGCTAAATGAGAAGCACTCTTTCCATTTTTCTTTCAACAATGAAAATCCTAACTAATAAGGGATAGAGCAAACAAGTTCTTTTTAGATCAAAAAACAAAGAGCACTCATTAATGCATTTCCCTAACCATTATGTTTAAGCACACACAATCAAACTCTAAGATGCAATTACATGTATTTCTTTTTCTTTTCCGTTCTCCTTACTGTGAATTATGCACTAAAAAAAACAAAAGAACAAATGATTCAAAAGCTCTTTTCACACAAATGTCGATTTATGAAAATTTCACTTAAAGATAAAGGATGACTAAACGACACTTTCAACCTTAAGGAAATGAAGATTTTGACACTTAAACAAAAACATGAATCAGATGCACAAAATAGACCAATCAATTATTCAATAAAGGAAGATTTTACAACACTTCAAAACAGTCAATTGAAACTACTTCAACTAAGGAATTCAAATGATAAACTAACACATAAACAAACATTTAACAATCCAATCTAAAATGGGTCGAAACAAGGAAACAAAAACTATTTTCAGAGACAAGAATTCATCCAAGTCCAACAGACAATTCAAACAACTAAAAATTGACTTAAGGATTCATCTCCTACATGGGAAAACTACTCCAAAAGGAATCAACGCAGGCCAGAGTTAGGGACAGTGTGATGCATAGGACTGTCTCAGTGCAGAGGGTGCAATGCATAGCACCCTGTCAGTTACAAAGTTGCTATGATTACAAAATGGCAATTTTATGCTCAAAATTGACTCAAATTTCAGTAAATTGAACTTGAATTCAATGAGAAAAAGAGGGCAAAGTATGTCAAAGTGTTCTAAAAGATGAATTAGTTACTATAAGGAATAAAATCGCTCCCCAGCGGAGTCACCATTTTGTTATGGACAAGTTTAGTGTCTTTTCAAATAATTTGCAAGTAGAACTAAGAGGGAAAATGGTAACTGTTGAGATTGAGGTGGTTGACGGACCCCTTGATTACAACACTTTACTTGGACAACCATGGGTTTATGCTATTGCTGTTGTTGTTTCCATGTACTTTCGTACAATTGCATTTCCTTATAAAGGTGGAATAACAGTTATCGACCAAACCTCAATTTTTGCCCCTAGTTCTCAAGTTATTTGAAGCATTCTGTTTCTTAACGGACCCCCGCTTTTAATTCAATCTGTCGGTGTAGGTATTTTTAAAGATCCCTCATTAATGGGTACTTTCACACTTCCTCCACCATCTGGAACATCGGAAGTTGCGAGAGTCGAGACATGTTATATGTTTTCCTCTACTTCATCTTATTTAAAGAGGATCACCAACAATGATGAAGACGAGAGTTTTGTTGAAGTTATGCCTCTAAGTCCTATCGAACTCACATAGCAATCAATTTTTCTTGCTTATGCGGCATTTCCAGATCCATAATCGCCAATTGTATGGGTAGATCGTTCACTTGAATATGGTACTTCTTCTAATCCTTTTGCTTGTATATATTCTATAGATGAGGAAATCATCCAATCCATGATGATAGGAGAAGAACCTTGGGAATATTATCATAATTGTTCCCTTCCTCTAGATTCCAATGAGGATTATTCAAATGGACTAGTACACCCTTCGATTGTAGATTTATTTTCGAATTCTGTTAGAATAGATTCGGTAGATTTTGAGTGTAATTTGTCTAACATAGAAGAAGCGATTTCTATAGACATTTCAACCAAGCCTAATGTTGTAGAAAGCATTCATGTTGGAAAATATTCTTCTCCTTTGGAACTTGATACTTACCATGCTTTGTTTCGTGAATTTAGAGATGTATTTGTATGGTCTTATGAGGAGATGCCAGGCATTCATTCAAGCATTGTTGAACATCAAATCAAAATGTACCCTGATGTCAAACTAGTACGACAGTGGCTTCGACCTGTACATCCAAAGAAAGTTGTTGTCATTAAGACAAAGGTTGAAAATGTTTTGCGTGCTGGCTTCATTTACCCTGTACCTCTTACCGATTGGGTATCAAATATTTTTCCCATGACGAAAAAACAAGGAACAATCCGAGTGTGTGTTGATTACTGGGATATAAATAAAGCATGTCCAAAAGACAATTATCCTACACCCTTCATCGACCAGATTATTGACGAATGTGCCAGATGTGAAATCTTTTCATTCATGGATGGATTTTCTGGTTACAATCAAATCAATATCTGCCCAGAGGATCAGTCAAAAACTGCATTTATCTATCCATGGGGCACATTCGCATATAGAAAGTTACCTTTTGGTTTGAAGAATACAGGGGCTACATTTTAGAGGGCAATGAATTATGCCTTCCATGACATTAATAACATTGTACAACCATATCTTGATGATTTGTCTACTCATTCACGAAAGGGGATTGATCACTCGCAGCATCTTACAACAATATTTTTACGGTGTCGACACTACAAAATAAGACTCAATCCACACAAGTGTGTGTTTTGTGTTGGCTCTGGTCGCTTTCTTAGATTCGTGGTCTCAAAAGATAGAAATCAACTCGATCCATCAAAGGTTCAGGCAATACTTGACTTGCCTCCACCTTTGAACTTATTAGATTTACAAAAACTTCAAGGGAAGACAAAATTTCTGAGGAGGTTTATTCCAAACTATGCTAAGTTGGCTAAATGTTTTACACATCTATTGAAGAAAGTGGTAACCTTCCATTGGGATCAGGTTGCGCAAGCTTCCTTTAGTTCTCTTAAAGATTCCCTTATTAGAGCATCATTAATGTATGCCCCAAACTATCAACAAGACTATTACCTGTATCTTGTCGATGCAGATACAAACATCGAAATGGTTTTAGTTCAAGAAGAAGATGGAATAGAACATCCTATATATTATTTGACTTGTAATCTCAATGATATAGAAAGAAAATATTCATATGTCGAAAATTTAGCTTTGGAAACCGTTCAAGCCGTGTAGCGATTTCGTCACTATATTCTCCTGCGTAAAACTACAATAATCTCTTATTGCAACCCTATGACATACATTTTGTCACATCAATTGTTGGGGGGAAAATACTCAAAGTGGATAGTTATATTGCAAGAATTTGATTTGGAATTCGTTAAGTCTAAGTCAAAGAAATTTCTCGTAGTTACCAAACTACTTTGCGACCTTCCCTCATCCTCCAATGATATAACATCAGAAGCATCAACCTTGGATGAATCTATGTTTCTCATTTCGTCAAGTGATTCATGGTATGGAGATATATTGGTCTATCTCCAGACTTAAGCTTTCCGACCCATTACCTCTTGCTCTAAACAGCGACGTGTCAAATAACAAGCCAAAAATTATTTGATTGTTGGTGATACGCTTTATCACCGTGGTATTAATACGGTTTTACATAGGTGCCTCACTCATGAGGAGGCCGAGAAAGCTTTGAATGATTGTCATTCAGGTGATTGTGGTGGACATATGTCCGGATATGCAATAACACAGAGAATTCTCTGTGTTGGATATTTTTGGCCAACAATACTTAGAGATTGCATACTTGCTGCCTGAAGTTATCATGCATGTCAAATATTCGATCGAAAAACTCAATTACCACCTACACCTTTGCATCCAGTAGTTGTTGTTGGACCATTGGAAAAATGGGGCATAGATTTCATGACATGTAACCCCACCTCGACCGGGGGGCATGGGTATATTATAGTTGTCGTTGACTATTTTACCAAATGGGTCAAGGCGATGCCTGCATTAAACAACAATGGCAAAATGGCTGCATTATTTTTCTTCAACCACGTGGTTGCTAGGTTTGGTGTACCACAGCCTATAGTTACAAATCATGGATCGTATTTTCGCAATCACATGATGGTTGAGTTAGCTGCCAAATTAGGAATTTCACATGATAGTTCTACTTCATATTATCTGCAAGCTAATGGACAAGTTGAGGCTATCAACAAGGTCCTTAAGCGTATGTTACAACAAATGATTGGAGTTCACAAAAGGAATTGGCATTTAATCATGTACTCGGCCTTGTGGGCATATCAAACCTCGGTGATAAATGCTACCGGATTCACACCCTTTCAGTTGGTGTATGGTTTGGAAGAAGTCTTGTCGATTCAATGTGAAACTTCGTCACTCAAACTCGCAATTTACTTGCTACCTGACACTTCCGAGGAAGAAGCAAGTTTCTTGGAATTAATCCATCTAGATGAAACTCGTCGTGATGCCGCATTGGCTAACGAAGCACACAAGAAATGGATAAAGGCACAATATGATCAAAATGTCAAGCCTCGAGTCTTCTCAGAAGGTGACCTGGTCTTGCTGTATGATCAGGAGTTGGATAAGATTGGTGCAGGAAAATTTGAACCACTTTGGATGGGCCCTTATATTGTTAAACGCGTTTTGGCGAAAGGTGCCTATGAGTTAGTAGATTATGATGGAATTTCATTGTCTAAGCCTAGAAATGGGTTGTATTTAAAACGTTACTATGCTTAATTGAGTATGGTAAAGCTCGTGTATATATGCTTGGATTGCATGTGTGAGTGTGTTTCTTTATGGGTTTTTATTTGGTTAAGTAATCCACTTCACATTTATTGCAGATGTCAAACTTTTTGGAACCATGGGTTGGTTACACTGATGGTGATAGTCATAGTACATAGAACCTATCTTCTGTGGCATGGGCCATTTTCACTCCGAGTGGCGAGTTAATGAGTTTTAGAGGGATTTGTATTGGTCAGTCAACAAACAATATCGCTGAGTATAGCGCGTTGATTGAACTTCTCTCTAATGCCATTTCACTTGGCATCCACCGAATTATCATTAGGTTGGACTCATAGCTCATTGTGCTACAAGTTACTGGCGTTTACACTGTCTGAAACCCAACAATTCATCGTATGTTCCTTAGAGTTCATATTTTGGAAACGTATTTCAAATATATTCAATATCAACATATTTCCATAAGTCTAAACACATTAACTGACTCTTTAGCAAATTATGTGTTAAATAGACATTTGCAACATACATAAAGTTAAGATTTTCAATTAACATAATCAAGTTTATGAGAATTTTTTCGGCGTAAATCACATGATATTTCATTTTTCGACGCATTTTGAACCAACCAGTGTGGATCATCATCGGGACAAGTTGAAGAAACAGATCTACCTTAGCATATTAAATAGTTAGAGCAGAGCATCCAACAGCTATATTTCTTGACCAGGTAACGGCTATATTGTCTAATGGCTAAATTTGACCGGGAAACAGTTAGATGGACTGGGTTAGGAGCAAAACCTATATTTAAATAAATAAGTTAATTCAATTAATTATTATTATTATTATTATTTATTTTTTTAATTAAAATAAAATTAAGGGGACCATTTTATAAACTTATAGTTATAAATATATATTAAAATAAATTAATATAAATTAATAGTTAATACAAAATTATTACCTATATGAATATTAGAGTAATTAATAGTTAGTTATAAAAGTTGTTAAATAAAACTATATTAGAGTAATATAGTTGGTTATATTCTTATTAAGATACGAGTTAAAGGGACTATTTTAAAAATAATAATAATAAATAATAAATAGTTATTTATAAAAGTTATTAAATATGTAAGTATTAGAGAAACTTAAGGGTCAGAAAAAATATTTTAATATTTAAAATTAGTTAATATTTTATTTAAGGGTTAAAAATAACATCTTATCATAGATTAATTTCAAGATTATTTTTATTGTTAATTAAAATTATTAGAATAAACCTAATAGCATAAATTAATTGCTATTAGGTTATATCTAAAGATTTTAATTATCATAAAAAATCTTAAAATTAACTTGTAAGATGCTATTTTAAACCCTTAAAAAAATATTAATTAATTTAAAATATAAAATATTTTTTTGACCCTAAGTTACTCAGAACTTACATATTAATAATATATAAATAGCCCCTTTAACTCGTATCTTAATAAGAATATAACCAACTATATTACTCTAATATAGTTTTATTTAACAACTTTTATAACTAACTATTAATTACTCTAATATTCATATAGGTAATAATTTTGTATTAACTATTAATTTATATTAATTTATTTTAATATATATTTATAACTATAAGTTTATAAAATGGTCCCCTTACTTTTATTTTAATTAAAAAAAAATTTGAATTAACTTATTTATTTAAATATAGGTTTTGCCCCTAATCCAGTCCATCTAATCGTTTCCCGGTCAAATTTAGTCGTTAGACAATATAGCCATTACCTGGTCAAGAAATATAGTTGTTGGATGCTCTGCTCTAACTATTTAATATGCTAAGCTAGATCTGTTTCCTCAACTTGTCCTAACGATGAACCACATTGGTTGGTTCGAAACGCGTCGACAAATGAAATATCATGTGATTTACGCCAAAAAATTTCTCATAAACTTGATATGGATCACAGAAGCCTCAATTCAACTAACATCATCAATTGAATAGGATTGCATCACTCGACCATAATAAAACCCTAAGAGATAATTGTAAAAAGTTTTTACAAACATTTTGTGTCTAGGAAAAAAATTGGTCATCTGACCCAAAAACTGAATGTATGCAGAAATGATCCTAGTAAGCTAGTGGTGCTCGTAATAGCAAGTAACTGTATGTGCCATCATGCGCAAAATTCTCATCCCATGACCTGGCACACCGATGGTGTGGCGTTGCAATTGCATAGGTAATTCCTCGATCCAGATATCCGGGATACCTAAGGTCAAACCCTCTATGTGTTTTTGCAATTCAGCCAGAGTCTTGGAGGATCGCTCTCATATCTTGTGGGTCTCCCACAGGTTGAATGTGTCTAATATCTGTATACATAAAAAATAGATTTTGTTTAGTCTTGGAGTTAATAAAAGCCACAAAAAATGCAAAACACTTAAAAAATTAAAAACACTTGGTCAAACAATTTACCAATAGCACCCCACATTGCTCCAGCTAGTAGTGGTAAATTTGGATCACCACAAACCCATTCCTGAATATGGATATTCTGCGAAGGTCATCTCCTATCGATTTAACCATTCAAATAATGTAGAGGTAAATACGATCTTAAAGTGGGCACCATGCCTAGCCATTAGATCTTTCCACCTCTACAACCCTGGGTCTCTTGGTCCAGATACACCCAGTGAAATGAGTTGTGGCTGCAAGAGAGGTATTCTCTCCAAGGAAAAGGAGATTACGATTGATCCATAGCCGAAATTTATGAGTTTTTCTTCTTTTACCTTGGTCAATTGTTCTTTCACAGATGAAAGGACAGCCCCACACCAGTTAAATATTTTTGGCTCTAAACATTCTAAAGCATACTGCATGTATGACTTGGTAGCCAAATGAAGCGCGAAACTACCAGCCAATTTGGCAATGGTAAAAAGAATTGTCCTTAGCGGTAAATCACTAACATCCTTAATAAGTATCTTCCAGTCTTTGCTAGGCTAGGAACCTGGACTACAGAACTATTGCACATAATCTTTCACCAATCTACCTCCAGGGGCAATACCTATTAGTGAAATGCGGGCACCTCGCCTCCACAGTCCAATTAGGAAGTATATATCATCGATGGTAAAAGGGATTTCTTTGCCCTGAATGTGAAAAGTCTAATCAGCCGGATCCCATGATTGAACAAGAAATTGTAGAAGATCCATCTGTTGCTGTAGGTTGGAAAGCTTAAAATACTTGAGTAAACCGCAGTCTCTTAGGGCCTCAACTATTCCTGGATTACTCAAGGCTATGACATCTTGCTCTTCATGCTCTCGTTCTCTCCATATGATTACCATTTTAAAATTCCTGATTTGGAAATAGAAACCCTAGGGGCCTCAAAACCCTAGAATGTTATGACTAAAACAAGAGATAAATAAAAGAGAACGGAATTAAATCCTACCTGGTCCAAACTACACAAGGAATGATCCCTCCAATCCTCCACAAGCAACTGGTAAGCTTCGGGAAAAAACTACTCCAAAGATCAAAAAGGTAAAATGAGATGGTGAAAATGAATGCTAAGAACTAGTATTCATGTTTATTTCTCACACTTTAATCGAGTAATTGGTTTTTTTATTTATTTAATCCATGAACATGTATTGTTTAATCTTTTGATGGTACCTTGAGCAAAATTAACAACTAGCAAGTAGTTATGATGTGCTTACATGCAAATTGAACATCTTTGACCACAAAGAAAACTTTTATCGCTTTTTCGAGCTTTGTTAAAACCGAAAAAGGAACCCCCTTGGAGACCTCTTTAAGGTCTTTGCAGACACTCTAAACATGAAAATATTGTTGAGCCCTTGTCATTTCTAGCTTATTAATGGATCAGAATTGATATCTACTCAGTATAGTTTTACCCCTTCTTCGAGCTGAGATAGATTAACTACGAAAAAGGTACTCGTTGGTCAAACATGATCAATAGGTTCTCTCTTGAATTGTTTTATGCTTTTTCGATCTTGAGAGACAAATGTACGAAAAGGAAATTTTGGATTTCTCTTTTAGTCCCTTTTTAGACTTTATAAACATGAAAAGGATCAAGTTTTCTTTGTCGTTAAACTCGTTAAAAGCATTAAATAGCGACAAACTTATCCATCTAGGAAAGACTGAGTTTCACCTTCGCTAGACTCGTTAAAAGATCAAATAATGATGGATTCACCCGAAGGGTGAAATTATACAACAAGCATATGTTATCCTCCTTAAGCTTGATTAAAAATAAAGAGGTACTGGTTAGAAATGACTGGGGAAAATGGAGAAAAAGCTAAAACACTTTATGGTAGCAAGTCGCTCTCGAACATGACGCTTTCACCTCATCACAGTGACTATGTGGGTTGGGTCATTCAGCTTGATGGTTATAACACAGTTGGTCTATCATACCATCCATCACTTGTTTTGGGTCAATGCTACCAATTCACGTCAGTGTCACCGATATGTTCAACAGAATTCATTCAGTTCAAAAACTCATCCTTCATAATACAGTAAACCTTCATTTTCATGCCTGCCATTCCTGAACCTTGTGTCATCAGTCAATATTTCATCTCAAAAATCATTTACCTCATTTCATGTTGTTGATGTGGGATACATCAAGGCCCACCTGCGACGAGTCGCTTCTTGTCGACATGAGCACATCATCCAAGAAGTTGACTTAGAAACACCCCTTTAGTACCTTGAGGCTTTCATACATCAATGGAAAGTTTCTTGCTTCCGGCGATAGGTTTACATCAATGGCCTTCAACCGAAAGACTTCGTTCGGTGTTCGACATCAAATCATTTATTCACACCTTGCAAAATGTACTACAATACCTTGAGGGTCATTATCATTATCAATGATTCATCTCTCATCTATTAATGGCTTACATCATTGGCTGGTAATCAGATGATGTCTCTCCATGTTCGACTTCAAATCATCTATTCACATGGTTAGACTTGTACATTGAGTGAAAGATTGGACGAGATTGAAGACCCCAGATCTAGTTTCATCCATCTGGGTTGCGATATATTTTTCAGGAGCACTATATCAAATGTACAATGGCCTTACATTCATGGTCATCCATGCATGGGTCAACATCTGTAGACAACTATATTTGTACATGTAATGAAAGTTTATAAAGTTGAGCATGGGTATGCCTTCCCTTAGCTAAAAATTGTGAGAAAAAATCAAAGTATCATGATATTTGTATTGTAACTAATGCAGGTCACCTTCCGGTTCGAAACCTTCTCTCCAAAGTGGTAAAGCACCTCACTCGACATGGCTATTTTCAACTTCATGCTTTAGGGCGCATTTGTTACAAGAAAATTTGGGCACATCAACCCAAACTTCCAGATCTATATTATTAGGGTTTATCAACCCCTAATTCAGTTGTTTTCATTCCCTTATGAAGTTAACCTACATCATGCTTGCTTCCCAAGAGTTTCATGACACCATTCTTCCAAAAAATGTCCCTAAAGAGACCATCGTAGGTAGCCTTCTATCTAGCTGCAATTAATGGCAGGCACTACACTGTCAGGGTGCTATGCATAGCACCTAGAATTTGTATCACCTGCGATGGGCAAGATCCAACGAATTTTTCAAATGAATCCATTGGATTCCTCATCCAATGGATGCTTCTAGATGTTTCTAGAGGGATTGGGCTTGCTTTTGGATGAGGAAGGAGATGAATGAACCTTAATCCATTATCCCTTCCTCCATGGAACCACTTCCCAATTATGTCAAAGCATTCATGAGGGCCATTAATGGCCAAACCTCCTCTTTTTAGCTATAAAAGAACTAAGCTCTCATTGGCTAGTCTAAGTTGAGACTTATTAAGCTAAGGAAATGCTGCTTGGATGAGATTAGTAGAGAGAGTAATGTTATCATGTCAAATTGTTGTTTCCATGAGGAGAGAAGGGTTTGAAGCTGGGAGGATGACACTAAATCAAACATGCATCCACATGGGTTGTAATCTTCCTTTCTATCAATAAAGAGTTCTATGCTTTTTCCATTCATGTGTTATGAAATGTACATTGTATTTTTTATTCTATAATGTGTTTAGTTAACAAATCAATATGTATGCTTTGATGGTTTTTTGTCTCGGCTTGTGTACAGGTATCTTTCAAGCAAGTTAAGTACAGAAGGGAGTGGCGAGAGCGGTCAAAGGGAAGAGGGATCGACCAAGAAATACAGGTTAGTACTTTTTCTCCTCTTTCTTTTATCTGTTAGCTATAGGAAAAGCAATGGAATTACTTTAACTATTTTTCTAGACTTGCTACTAGGTCTAGGGGTTACTCGTTTGAAAAGACACTAAATTTGCCCATAACAGATGTCTAAGTGGAGATATGAAGTTTTGAAAGTAATATTGGGTTTTTGGACATATAAAACATGTAGGATTGATGTATATATGTCCAAAAGTCATGTCTCTTAAATAATTTGTGGAGCCCTCACATTTGGATATAAATAGAGGTGAGGTGAAGGTCATTTCACACATCCAAGAGTGCAATACAAGAAAACAAAGGCATGAAGAAGAAACTCATGTAAGGGAAGAGGAGACCTTATGTTTGGCTGCAGGTTAGGAGGAACTTCAACAAAGGAGGAAAGGCTAGTTTTGTAGCCTTTACATAATTGTTTGAAGGGATAGTTTATCCTACAACAAGGTTGAGAAGCGAAGGTGATTTAGACGTTTGTTTTGGTGTCATTTGAAGTTTGGGTTCTCTGTTTTGGGAAGTTCGTAAGATTTGGAGGTTGTTGTGGGTAGGTCAAAAGCTTTAACAACCTAAAACAAGGGTGTTGCAAGGCTATTTAGGGTTAGTTTGTGCCCAGAACAACAACGTATGGGTAGAGGAGCCTTGTAAGGGAAATACGTAGCAAGAGAAGGGCCCATGAGGCATTTTAGAAGGGATGACGTGGACCATGTTGTGCCCTAACCAGATCACAATGCTACAAAAATTTGAACACTAGACTTGAGGTATGGTTGCAACCAGCTTTTCCTTGTGTTGGATCAAGTATTTACTAGTTTGGATGAGATTTGTTTGTAGCCTGTAGAAGCCAAGTGGAAGGGCTAACTTGGGTGGTTAGAATCCCTAACCTAAGAGAAAATTCTACAATGAAGTATTCGGAATCTTTGGACTAATGGAGAGCAGTGTGTAGGTGACCAAAAGTAGCCCTAGATTAGCTTGACAAGAAGGACATTGATAGTTGGGTGTTGTGTGAAGAGTTGGAGCCTAATGTGTAGCACTTTGATGAAAAAAAGTGACTGCTAAGAAGGTAGATCGATGCTCAGGCATTGGCCAGCCTAGAGGAGAATATTGATGAGCCAAAATTCATTGTAGTAGAAGTGACTCACAACAGTGATAACAGGCATCCAACTCGAAGTCTCTATGTGTTGTTCCTTGATGGACTAAGGGGAAGCTAGAGTTTAAATCGGAATCAAAGGACCAATAGGACAAGATACGACATATGGGTTGTGATTGTGCACTAGAGCAGTGAGGTTATCATTGTATCTTGTATTCTTGTACTTGAGGATATTTGTGTATAAATTACTTTGTAGATTCAAAATTGCTTATGTAATTTTCTAAAACAAAAGACTAGAATCTACTCTACTCATCAATGGAAATAAATTAATCGATCGATAAATCACAACAGAAACATGAGACAAGATTCAACACATATACTCAGATGTTTATCTAAGGGAAAACAATTGCTCAAAACCCCTTCCTATCTATATTGCATTAATAAGAAAATAGAGAAGAAATGCAATGTTTTCTCAATCATGAGCAACCTTTGCCCTAGTATAATCTATCTCACTGCTTCATAAGCTAGCTTTGGTCAATACTAAACCAAATTCCTTCCTACTCGAGTCCCTAATTCCTTGCATTGTTCAATAAGGAATTATCCCCTATTAATTAGGGAAATTACTCATTGGGAATTGTGCAATTCCTATAGCCCTTGTCTAACTGCATGCACCACTTGTACAACTTGGAATAGTCTACAACTCATAGTACACTGCTCTTGAATTCCAACCTCAACTAGGTAACTCAAGTTATCTGCATGCATCAATTATTTTGTGCTGATTGATGAGTTAACTGGTTGATCACAAGTGAACACACCCAATTACTAGACCTTCCACTAGTTCTTAATCAGCTAGAACTAGTTAAACTCACAATAACTCAAATTAACTCAAATAGATTGCTAAAAATTAGCAGTCAATCATACTAAGCATAACTCATGTGTCTCCAACTCTAATGAATCGATTTAACTAAGTGATAAGTTCCATATCACCTTATTTAAATTCCTCCAAGTATTTTATTGAAATTGAAATTCAAAATTTAATCTAGATTGACCAAGGCAAAGTCCAAACTATATTTTCTTGTTGCATTTTCAACACTCTCTCTCAATAAGAAAGGGATTATCTGATACCTTGATCCTACCTCTATGGAACGCGAATTTGACTATTGATTAAGCCTTTGTCAAAATATTTGCATCTTGTTCATCTATAGGAATGTACTCCAATAACATGATTTGCCTCTGCACACAATCTCGTAGATGGTGATACCGGATGTCGATATGATTGGATCGATCAAAAAATACTGGATTCTCATAGACTTTGATACAACTCTAATTATCACAATAGATCACAATAGGATCCATCATCTTACCAAATAACCCAACACAAATCTTTCTCATCCAAATAGCCTCACATGTTGCTTGACTTGCAACCATGTACTCTGCTTCTGCTGAGCTGAGTGCAAAAAATATCTACTTCCTGGTGTACCAAGAAACCACTACTAACCCAACACTAAAAATTCTTGTTGAAGTGTTCTTCCTGTCTCATGGACTCCCCGCCCAATCTACATCTATGAAGCCTTGTAGCTTCACTCCCTCTGTCCGTCTGTACCAAAGACCAAACTGAGTAGTGCCTCTAAGGTATCTCAACACATTTTTTGTTTCCTTCTAATATAGTTTGTGTTATGCTCCTATACCAATAAGTGTCATATTTCATGATTGACTTGATGAGCTTCGTAATATGTTCATACCTTTTCTTGTTGCAAAGGTTTTTCATATTGTCAAAAAATCAAAAAATTTAAAAAATGTAAAGAGGGTATACCCTAAAAGAAAAATAAAAGGGTAAAAAGAATAAAATGGTCAAAAAAGTGAAAGAAATGAACCCCAAACAAAATAAACCAAGAAAGTGTGCAAGTCTAAATGCCACTACTATTTCATTTTCTGTAATAAGGAATTGTGTGCAGCTTGTTAAACTTTTGCCACAGTTTATGAAGAGTCAAACAACTCAAAACTTGGCTCATTCATATTTGAATTTCATGTTGTAGAATAGAGAATAAAATTTGACCAAACTATTTAATCTTGGAAGATAAGTAGATAGGTCGAGTAAATAAAAAGGAGCTCAACAATTTAATCTGAGCTCTTGGATGTAATAAGTGCAGACTTAGGTAGGCTTGCCATGTAAAGAAAAGTAGATTGATAAGGGTTTGCCAGTCTAAGTGCACCCAAATAAAGAAGAAAAAAATGTCAGGCTAAAGTAGTTAGGGTAGGTAGATGGTGTTGCAGAATTACTTGTGATGAAAAATGTTTCTAAATGTGTTAAATTTTACTTTTATCACAAAGTGCAAGGCAGACATTTTACTTGATGCAGTTCAAGCAAGGCAAGGTTAAATAATTAACTTCCATTCGCATTTTCCCTAAAACACTTCACTAATTTCCCCTAAGTATTAAGTTCTTTGAAAGTCAAATGGGCTCAAAGCATTTCTCTAACTTTTGAAGGGATTGGACCCTCGGCCCAATGATATAAAAAGCCTAAGTACTCATAAATCATCCATCCATCATTCATTTCATTTCATAAAGTTGCCTAAGTAAAAAAAACCTATTTTACTTAGGAAATACATAATATCACTTGAAAACCCTCTTTAGCCTAAGTTTCTATGTGAATTTTTAACATTGGCTTAGTGCTTATTTCATTCTATTTCATATTAACTACTAACACATAATATATAACTCCCATATAAACGTTGACCCTTCCTGTATTATTTAATTACATATAAAAACCCCACACTTTATATAATTCCCACCCGATGGTATATAACCATTATATAATTTAATAAGGATTAATAAATTCATTCGGAGTTTATTAAGAACCTTCCCCACTCCACAAAATATGGGATTAATTAACCATTTGGGTTAATTAATAACCAACCCCCCAACCAATAAAAACGCCCCTGATACGATTAAACTTTGTTTATTATATCGGGCCCGCCGCAAGTTAACTCCTCGCCATCTTTAACACCCGTCAGTCGTCCGATCTCCGCCTTTTCATCCGACAGTTGACGATCATATCGTGACCCCCCTTACCACTGTGTTTTAACTCGCGATCGCCTGGCGGTTTTCCACCATACCCTCACCATGCGTCGCCCATTCCATATGCTCGCTCGCCCTCCATCTAAAACTACCTGACCCTAAAAGCGATGCGGGGTAAAATGCTTACCACCCTCCGCTTAGCGACAAAATGTCCCATCACACTGATGTCATCTACCCAATAAATGCCAAAAATACCTGCCAAATTGAATTTCGTTAAATAAACGATAAAACGTCATTTTCACTGTAATCCACTCCATCCAGCTCCCATGCAAATTAACAACCGAATCCACTATTCCTACTTTTCAACTGCCACCTAACCAACAAGACTACAGTGCGAGCTTCGCAGCCTGTCAACCAACCTACCATTGTATGGTTTTCCTCCTTAATCCAGGTATTTATCCATTTTTGCCCTGCAACCCTGCAATTTCAGTTTTCCACTGGGAATTCTACCAGAGAAAGCCAAATTCAAGTTAAAAACAGTCTGTAGCTGCCATAAAAGACCCCAAACTGCTATTTAGTCCATTTTTCCACAAGAAGTCTGAATTCCAGTTTGAATACACAAGAACCAAATATGGAAACTCCCATAGCCCTAAATGTCGCGCCCATGAATGCACCCCATAAAGATTTAGATTATCTACCATTGGTCGACAAATACTTTCAAATAAAAGACCTATCTGGTGATAGTAACCACCTTAAAATATTTTGTCAAATCAGAGATAGTCATCTGAATAATTCTGATATTTTTGGACTGTGGGAATCCAATCTTCCCATGTATTTGCTCCCCTCATTCCATGTTTTCCCAGATATCATTCATCAATGTTGTGCCAACTATGACCCTCTCCACAGAGCAGTTATGTCCCCATCCCAAACTGTCCTTTTTCCCATAACTGCTAAGTCCATTAATGAAATGATACAGTTCCATTCCACTCAGCCCCTTGCTCCTCTTTCCCTAGGATATCTACTTGAAAAAGGCCCTCAGTTGCCCAAATCAGAGATAACCCGTATTGCTCATATGTTTATGTTACCAAACTATCAACCCAAGGATCCACCTCCTTATCTATAGACCTTTTTCAGTAAAACTGGTAGACTTATTGTTGACATGATATCCATGATCATGGGATTTAATACCAGTGAATATGTTGATGATATTACTCTAGTTGTGTTGTCAATATTTACTCCTGGACAGCCCCCTGCTATCAAGTATGACTATGCCACTTTCATTGCCAATAAAATTCCATGATCAATTCATGAAATTAAATAGGGAAGGGGTTTTCAAATAATCATCTTTTATATACCATCTTTTGTTATATCATCAACAAGACAACTTTCCTTTCCCTATCAGGAAATTGGACTCAAAAGGAAATTGAAGGTTTGTGATCTTTTGGAGCTCAATCTTTCATAAAACTCTGGATTCGCCTTATACCTATAATGAATTCATTGACCTTTTTGTACATCTAGCATCCACTCTGTTGATAGGAGTTCCCCCTCCTAGACTCACTGGTGACATGAAAAAGATTCTCCAACTCTCCAAGCAGTACAGGATAGGTGACTGGTACCTGTACCAAAATCGCAAAGAAATAAGAATGTATGGCTGTGAACTTTGCCCTTTCAAGTTGCCTAAATATGTGCCCATGCCTTTGTTTGCACTAGAGTATTTCAGACAGATTATCAATGCATACTTAGTCCATTTTTGTAGCGCAAAGAAGAAAGCCCAGTTAAGAATAAAGAACCAGCTAGGACCTTTTCTCATCAATTCTAGAGATGCATGGCAAGAAGATGAAAGGATTTTAGAAGACCACCTTAGATTGAAGAAGATTTTTTGGTGGGTGCCATATGACCCAAATAGTTTCATATGTGACAAAAGGACAAGAAACATGCTATCAGTTTATATACATCATAGGATCCCATAAATTGAACAGTTTGCAAATCAAGATGAATGAGTAGAAGGGACCCTAATAGAAGAAATTAGTGAACAAGAAAAGATGGAAAATGTTATGAAAGATCTTGAAAAAACCCTTGACTTGGACTCTTTTGGACAGGTATCATTCAAGCTGCCTCAACAATCAGGAATTGGTACATCCTCTACTAGAACTTCTCAGCAGCCTGCACAGGAAACCATCATACCAGCTATAGGGACTTCTAAAGGCAAAGAAATATAGACCACAAGGCATCCTACAATGATAGATCAGTCTGCAATGTCCAGAGAACAGAGTCAAGTGCAAATTTCTCCAGCCCAAACTAAAGTAGCAGAAATTCCAGCATTGCAAACTCCTCTAAATGAGGAAAGAAACAAAAAGAGGGACAGAGAAACCATCACACCTATCAGTGGACCGACAGAACAACCTAGAGCAAAGAGACAAAGACTGAACCCTCTATGAGAAGAGGAAATAATTGAAGAAACTATAGATAGCCAGAGAGAAGAAAGAGCCAGCCAGCAAACTACACCATTGGGAGGAACCTCAACTAGCTCACAAAGGCAGGAGCGAGAAAGACAGCACAGTGTAGAAGTATCATCCACCAGGCCACAAAGCAAACAGGCCTCAGACATTAAGAAGACTTTCACAGAGATAAAGGCCAGGAATGATCCAATAAGGCTTCAAATTTACGGTCAATATCTGAAAATGGCCCCCACAAACCAGCAGATATTAATGTCAGCCTATGACATTAAAGAAGGTAAAATTTTAATGAGTTATTTTAAGCCAAAGGTACAGCAACCCCAGTCAGCAGCAGACTATATCAAAACAAACTTGGAGGTCCTAGCCAAAGATATTCACCCTATGGACCAAATTGAGCTTCATAAACAAACTGGGGAAATGGTTTATTCCACATTGACTGACAAAGCAATGCTGGCCCACAAATTGCAAAATTCCTTGGACAACACAACAGCTCAATTACATTTGGAGAAAGCCTCTTCTCTGGCCAAGGATAACAGGATCAAATCATTAGAAGACATCATTATTGGATTGGGACATGATCCCAAAGATGCTAAAGGCATAAAGGCACTAATTAAGAAGAAAGAAGAGGACATTGCTGCCCTAAGGAAGTAGCTGAAGCTACCTCCTTCAACGCATCCACAGACTGAATAAGTTATACAACAGAAATCAGAAGAAGATATGATGGACCTGCTCCTAAAGCTCAATGAAATACTGAGTGATACAAAGCAGGCATTAGAAAAAGCACTAAAGGAAAAGCAGGGAGAGTCGACCTCTCAGCCTCCTAAAGTAATCCCATAGTCTCAACTACAGTTCCCTCTACACTTGGAATAGTATTAGCTCCAAATGTCCTAGCGGTCACAACAGAGGTAATTACAGGTACAACAACAGGTACAACACCAGGCAGCAATACTAATATGAGCACAGAATAATTGATAAAGGCCATGGAAGAATTGAGATTACAGGTCACAAAGTTGAAACAGGTGAAAGAACAATTGGCTAAGGCAGAAAAGAATTATGACATCTCTAAAATAAGTGTTATGGAAAAAAATAAGGAAATTAAAGCCTTAGAAAGTAAAGTAAAAACTTTAGAACAAGAGCTCACTTTTGATAAGCCCTTGACGGAGATTATAAAAATCCTTTGGGCTAATATCATTCAGTCTATAAATGAAATATGGCCATCTATCCAAGTAATCTATGAGCAGATCGACTTAATAAAAACAACCCATGGAGCAATTCAACAGACAAGAGCACAGTTGGGTAAAATGCTAGAGGAAGCCAATCGGCTTATACAGTTTTTGAACACCAGAAACAGAGAACAGTTAGAAGTACTTGGCATCTCAGACAGGACAGACACCATTTTGGAAATTAAGAGAGTTTTGACCAAGAGAAATTTAATGCAGAACTTAGAGAGAAGGTGCCAAGATATGCAAGTAGAAATCAATTCTTTTATGGAAAAATTCACAGTTTTGCAGAGTAAAGAGCTACCAAGTCCTTTGGTCATTAATGACAAATTGATGAAACACATTGACTATGTAGATAAATTGAATAAGTACGCTGGAAATCAAGCTAGCTCATCATCAAGTGCAACAAAAGTGAAAGCACTTCCCACAGGCTGAGTTCTCTATGGCAGTTTAGAGAACTTATTCTACATTGAGCACGAGGTAAAGCACCTATTCACCATTCAACCTAATTTTTTGAGATATACCTAGACTGATGAAACTCTAAGGAAACTTCAGAAGCACAAATTGCCAGAGTAGAAATGGTGGGAAGATATGTTAGAAATTTTGTAAATTTACCTTTAGTAAAATGTAAATTTTGGGCTATTTACCTTATTGAGATAAACAGAGATGAATAAAGGTGGACATTGGTCAAAACAGGTCGAAGAGTATCAGAGCAGGTAAAGAGTATCAGTCAAATAGGGCAACCAACGGCAAGTTACAGTAGCAAGCCAAATAAAAGGGCCTACCTCTAGCACAGCCAATACAAATAGGAACAACACAACATCTGTTTGCTTTTTTCCTATCTTCGAGACTAGTTGTCTCTATTTTCTTTAAAAATGATTTGTCATCACTAGAATATATCTCACTCTGTTATGAGATATTTTGTGTAAAATATTTTGGATAAATACTCCCTCAATTGGAGTATTGAGGGTGGATTCATATACATTGTTGTAATACTAGTCTTTTGGAATAAAGTGCTAATTGGATCAAATTTTCACATGGCTTGCTGGACAAAGAATTGAGGCAAAGGACTTTTCACAGATTTCTTGAATCAATCACTGGATCAATAATTCCTCTATACCTTATGTTTTAAATTTTTCCTTGTTTATTATATCACCTTTGTTTCACCTCTGAATGATAAACAAAAATGAGTAATTCAGAATATGCTTGATTACACTCTGTCTTCAAAAGTTATCATTTTCTATGTTTTCTTTTGAATTAGAATAGACAGTGAAATCTTATTGCTCCTATTTTCTAGTTCTATCACTTTGATTATGTATTAAAGAATACTTAACTGCTCTTTATCAGTAATCATCCAATTTCCCTCTTGAAATAGGTTGAAGGATTCTTAATTGCCCTTCACCCATTTTGGAAACCCATTCCATTTATTCCAAGTCTTCATTTGTTCCTTGTTTGACCATCTTACTCTGTGAAACCATATTTTTTTAAGAAACCCAAATCCAGTAAAGCCATATTACTTTACTCAATTAGCCCAATGGCCTAAACTACTCAGTCTTGCCCCTCTGCTATTGAATCTCACCACCCAAACTCAAACAAACTCCTAAACTTCACAACTAGCCTAATATCTTTCAAAACAAAGCTAAAACTTAAAGAGAGAGCCCTCTCTAGATGTAGATTGGCTAGAATCTGTATCTAAAATATTGGTTTGTGGTTACCTCGGCCTCCTTTCCCTTTCTTACAACTGTTGGGAAAACATGAGTGATAACAGTTTGGTTGGCTTAACCATAGCTTCACTAAGTTGGTTAACTTCATAACACATGTTCTCTCGTGTGTTCACCAAATACATGAGTGAACCCACAATATGTTTGTAAATGGTAGCCTCCACTACTTCACTTGAAGTAGCATCCTCTTTCCTCCAATTACTTGCTAGAGGAGTCTCCATGGGTTTGTTTCTCTCCACGTGGAACTTCTTCAGTATCTTGTTGGCATACTTTCCCTTCGAGACAAAAATTTCTCCATCTCCTTGCCATACTTCCATACAGACAAAATAATGCATGAGCCCTAAGTCCTTCATCTCGAATTCTCTTGCAAAATCCTCTTTGCAAGACTTGAGCAACTTCTCATCACTAGTTAAAGTTAAATCATCGACATATAATACTATAATCAATAATTAACCATCAACAACAATATGGTAAAGGTTTGCATTTGCTTTAATTTTGGTGAAGCCCAACCCAGCGAGATAGTTGTTGATCCTGATGTACCAAGCAAAGGGTGCTTTCCTCAATCCATACAACACTCACTTTAGTCTTCACACATGTGACTCTCTGTCTAAGGTCTTAAATCCATCTGACTGCTCAATGTACACCTCTTCCACAATCACTCCATTGAGGAATGTTGTCTTCACATCCATCTGATGAATCTTCCATCCCATCTATGCTACAAGTGTTAGAATTGAGTTGATTGAAGAGTACCCTGCAACTGGAGCAAAACTCTCCTCATAGTCAATCCCCTCCACTTGAGATAACCCCTTGGCCACAAATTTGGCCTTGTGTTTCTTGATGCTTCCATATCCTACTTGCTTCACCTTGTAGATCCATCTCGAACCTACCACTGACTTGTCCTCTAGTCTTGGGACCACTTCGCAAACATTGCTTCTAATAATGAAACCATATTCCTCTACTATGGCATCAACCCATATTAGTTGTTGCATTTCTTCCTCGAATGAGGATGGCTCAGTCTCTACAATCTCATTCATCAAAGCCATGTAGCCAGTGTACTGATTTGGTGACCTCCTTTGCTTGCATTATAATGCAGGTGCTCCAACATTATCTCTAGCATCATGCACTAAGATGTCAACTTCCCTGGTGTACTTCATTTCATCTCTGGATGTCTCTGCTTGAGTGGATGTCTCCACTCTCTGTTCCTCTACTTGTAGCTGCTCCATAACTTCCCGAGGTTCTTCCTTTGGAGCCAAAATATCCTGATATGAATGCAACTGAAGCTCCCTCTCAAGAGAACACTCATTGCCTTCTCCTCATCAACCTTCATATCTCTCCTAACAACTGTCATCTTGAGAAAATTCAAGTACACATGATAGTTGTGAGGTGTTTCGGTGTAGCCCACAAAGATTCCCAACTCAACTATAGGCTTTAGCTTTTTCCTTCCATCCTTGGAAACATGAAAACAAACTAATGATCCAAAGATCCTTAAGTGTGACACATTTGGTTTCTTCCCTGAAAAATCCTTCCTCTGGTGTACTCATCCCAAGAATCATGTGAGAACTTTTGTTCTACAAATAAACAATTGGGTTGCACGCTTTAGCCCATAAGTGCAAGGGTAGGCTTTGGTCATGCAACATGGTCTGTGCATCTCCCACAATACTTCTATTTTTCCTCTCAGCCACCCCATTTTGTTGTGGGTAATGAGGTGTTGTCAACTCCCTTCGAATGCCTTCTTTTGCATAGAATTTCTTGAACACATTTCGACACATATTCTCCACCATTACCACTCCTAAGAGCCTTTGATTTCCTACCAGTCTCTTTCTCAATAAGTGCTTTAAATTCAACAAGCTTCGATAATGTATTGTCTTTCTTCTACATGAATAAAATCCAACACTTCCATGAGAAATCATCTACAAATATAACATAATACATGTGCTTGGTAGTGGAGGATGTCGAGAAAGGTCCACACACATCTGAGTGAATCCTTTCAAGGACTGCTTGCGCTTTACTATCCCAATCATTGAAGGTGGTTTTTGTGTACTTCCCCAATTTACACCCTTTGCATGTATCTCGCTACTCTAGTGCACCTTTGGGAAGGCCTACAAAAACTTGTTGCATGATCTTTAAGTCGTCATGGTGCAAATGATCAAGTGTTCTATGCCATAATTCACTGATGTCTTGGCTCTGCACCTTCTCAGCCTTTGTGCTCAATGCTGCACAATATTCAGCATCTAATTTGTAGAGGTTCTTCACTCGAAGCCTGATCTGCTTCACTTGTCCCATGGCGATGTGTCTAAGGAAATTCATCCTTTTGTTAAATATCACATCATAGCCATGGTCTTCCAACATATAAATTAAAATGAGATTACTCTTCAGACCCAGAACATACATGACATATTTTGATTTGAGAGGGGAGTTAGACACCCTCTAAAAAGTAATTGTACCAATACCGGTCAAGCTATACCTTCCATCATCTCCCATCTCGATGTGCATATGGAGGTCCTTCTCCTCCAAGTCACTGAATAATTCTCGGTTACTGGCCATATAGAACGAGGCTGCATTATCCAGATACCAGACACTACCCATCACCATGATCACTGTTGTACCTTAAGAAACCAATTTCCTAGCTACGAAGAAATTGTGCTTAAGACATTAATGATTATTGTTTGTTGTCACTTATTTGTCACTTTATTGTTTGTTGTATTCTCAAATGAAGGACCTAGAAAACTGGGTCTTTAGCCCTTAATACATGTATGACCAGAACATCTAAGAATGCCATTTGTTGCTAGATATAAATGATGAATGAAGAAAAATTGAAGGAGAAGTTAAAGATAATATGTTGCTTAACACAGAACCTACTATCCGTCACTTCGAAGAATTATGAAAATGAGAACTGAATCATAGACAATATGCTGCTTAACAGAGAAATTACTATCTGTGACCCTTGGAGAAGTTAAAGATAATATGTTTCCTTACACAGAAACTATTATCTATAACTTAGAAAGGAAGGTGAAAACTTCAAGTATAGGTGCGCTCTTTTAAGAAATTTTAACTTTATCTACATAAGCAAATAAATACCTGCAACTTCATTACTATACTTGAAAGAAGAAAACATAAGATGACACATGACAGAGAAGCTTACAAAATTATACCCAACAATTCATGGAAACTTCTGATTCTTTCATTAATCAACAGTTGTATCAAGAATACAGTGACCTAGTCTCTGAGTTCTCCAAAATTCTAACAACCAACCCTTTACAATTCCTTTTTCATTCTTTTATCTCTTCTATCAAATCAGTTTTGGAAACTGATTTCTTGAAACATCTAATAAATTTCTTTATAACAGTTACAAAACTATTTTCTATTTGAGATTATTCAACTTTATTACATATAAAATATTGAAACTCTAAAAATGCACCAAAATCTTTGAAAGGGGACCGCATATATGTTGGGAGTATTCTAATTGGTGAAAATACAAATAAACCCAACTAATCACCTTTTCTTTATATTTGTTTCAAACATTGATTCTTCCCTTTACATAGAGAAATCGACACAAAGCAAAACTAAAAAGAATTAACTCTGTTTCATAACCCATCGGATCCGCCCATTCAATACTCCATTGACTTTCCATTGCAAATCGCAATCGGATTTCAATTGGTGCATCAATCCAAAGCTTAACAATACGTGATATAACAGACGTGGCGGGAAAATTAAACATAACATATGTAATATCGGGTCCGGCCTATCACATATTGCAACCATATACCCAAACCTTAATGATTTACGATACGGTTGATGTGTCGAGTTATATAAAAAAATAACATATAAACTATATAAAAGGCACTCTGTGTTATTGCGGGTCCACTAGCATTATAAACGCAATATATATCTTTTCAGGTCCGCTCATCGCAAATCACAATCGATGAATGAACCAATACATATGCATTCGGTGCTTTACGGACTCGCCGGAGGAATTAAACATAATACATTTCATATCGGGCCCGGCCATCACATATCGCAATTGGTGGGACCATGACATATGCATTTGGTGCTTTACGGACCCGGCGACATTATAAAACATAATATATAATTTTTCGGGTCTAGCCCATCACATATTGCAATCGGCATAGCCATATATACATATATAAAGTGTTATGCAATATCATGGACCTGTCAGGGCTTTAAAACATCATATATATGTGTTTCGGGTCTGGCTATCATGAATCACAATTGGCCAAAGCTAAGGTGCTATGTTATAACTGCCCACTGTGATTTTCTATTGCGATTTAATCACAATTGCTAACATATATATATATAATATATATATATATATATATATAGATATATATATATATATATAAATATATATATATAATATATATATATATATATATATAATATATATATATATATCTATATATATATATATATATATATATAATTATATATTATATATATATATATATATATATATATATATAGATATATATATATCTATATATATATATATATATATATATGTTATAATATATATATAACATATAACCGTTTATATTATGATTTGGTTTGATCCTTAGCTATATTGAGGCCGATTCTTTTATTCTTACTTGCTCCTTTAGCGATTTCCGATATACCATTATCACTTCTTCCTCTTGCTTTTATCTATTTCTTGAAATATTTTCAAGTGATTCTTGAATGAAAAATGAATACTGCAGGTAACAAAAATGCATAATACAACATCTAGCTCCACCTGGGGATAGTGCTTTTGCCACAAAAGCATTAAGAACCGCAAATTACCGCCTTTTCGTCGGGCATGGAGTCATATATTGCTTCGCCAAACTTAACTATGTGAAAATTTTGTATAGCGAATCCACGCCGATATCTGCAGTGATACGATGCTTGTATTTTGATAGCAAAATATTGAGAATTGTAGATCAGTAGCCTTAGTTGGGCATGGAGTCCAAAACTGTGAAAACCCCAAACTTTGACAAACTGAAACCTGACATTCTTAAAGTGTGAAACCTTTGCAAACCAGATTCCAACTAGGAAAGTCACCCTTATTCATCAACTAATGATTAAACTGAAGAACTACAACTAGAAACCAAATGCTTAACACCTGAGCTTATTTATGTACAATTTCTTAAATATTTACATGATTGATCTCCATTAAGTGAAGTCAATCTTCCAATGGTACTAGGTTAGTATTTGTGTGCTTAATCTAGAACCATTTTGTCAGTGGATCTTGAAAATGCAATTCATCCTGAACAAAAAATAAATTATGCATAAAAGAAGCTCACAACAAAAATTAAAAGTATATCGACAAAATGATATGTGTAGACTGCTGATAAATTCTTCCATGTAATCTGCCATAGGATCTTCAAAAGTATAATAAAAAATATGTTCTTGATTAGCTCCAAAAAAGAAATTCTCTATGTATGAAGGTTCCTACTCAATTAAACCTTCTATTGGGATAATATGTTCAATAGAACAATCAGCAACATCTTTAAGAAAATGATCTATGTCACTTTCATGTCTCCACTTTTCATCTCTAAGCTTTGATTGAAAATAATTTGTAATTCTAACCTCAGGAAAAAGAATTTTTTTCACATTACTATATGACATATGATCAACTTCAAACAGATCATTTACCTCTGATCCATGGGCATGCTTATGTTCTTCAATGCAATGATATACAATCTCTTTATTAGTTGTCTTTTTTCATAAGATAACCTCTTTTGCTATGCTAGATGGCTCAATATATTGTTGTCCAACATATCCCACTTGCTAGTTTCTTTCTGTATGTTCAACACCCAACTGGTGAACTTGAAGAGCTTTGTCCTATTCCCCATTTAAACCATTTTCATTATAGATAGGAAGGTCATCAAATTTAACAAAATAGGAACTCTGGGGATTTATTTGCAACTTAATTATTTCTTCCTCTTCTCGACTGCTGAGCAGAAATTCTTAATGCATGTTTGAATTTTCCTCCATCTAAATACTCTCTTGTTTTCCTTTATTCACTTGTTTTGCAGGCTGAGATTCTTGTGGAGTCACCCTTGGTGAGGAAGTTAAAACTTGATGCTCACTTTTATTTTCTTGACTTCTTGATCATTTCCTCAATCTCAAGTCATATTTCTTATGTAGTTCAGTCTGCATAAAATCAGAGAATTGGTTCCAATGTTCATAAATTTTATTTTCATCATGAATGACATTTGTTTCATCATATTCATTGTTGGGTTGTGTTATATTCTTTCCACGACTAGCCCATTTAACCGGGGGGTTAGAGGGGGGGCATGGAGCCCCCCTTCATTGCGCCGATTATGTAGCGAGGGGGGTCACAGGGGGTTTGAGGTGTACCCGTAACCCCACTTTATGGGGTCTAGGCAGCGCCCTGGAAAATTTTGGTTTTGGACTCTATGTTAGGTTGGGCGAACCCACATATGGTTTTGTGCATGATTTTCGCACATGTTTTTGGACGCGATGGTTTTCAGTCCATGGTATTGGACGCGATGGTTTTTAGTCTATGGTATTGGATGCAATGGTTTTTGGTCCATGGTATTGGATGCTTTGGTATGTATAAATATGTATTATAACATTGAAAGGAACATAATGAAAAATCAAGCTAGCAGTCCTGGTTTTGGGATCCAGGGGAAATCTCTGTGTATATGTGTTTTATGTGTTATGCTCTTGCATTATTTATTTTATGTGTTTTAGAATTTGTATGCAGGTAATTTCTGTATGGGGTTAAAACCTACATTTGGTATCAGAGCAGTTTTGGCTTCAAGGGGATGCCTTTGGTGCTGAGGGGTTTCACTCAGGCCTGTGGTAGACCCTATTCATTGGGAGATCTGCAAGATCGATTCTGGTGGTGAAAGAAGATGGCGAGGAGTGAAAGATAGAGATCAAGAAATTTAATGGTCAGAGTTTTGAGTTGTGGAAACTCAAGATGGAGGATCTGTTGGTGGATAAAGATAAGTGGATCATGGCAGATCCAAGTACTAAACCAACAGGAGTGTCCGATGAAGAATGGAAGAAGTTGGATCGGAAGGCAAAGAGCACAATATGATTGTGTGTCTTAGATTCAGTATTGTTGAATGTATCAGGGGGAGCTACAACGAAGGCTTTGTGGGACAAGTTAGGGACTTTGTACCAATCTAAGTCTCTGGTGAATAAACTATTCCTGCAAAAAACGTTGTATAACCTAAGGATGAAAGATGGAGACTCGGTGACAGAGCATCTGAACGCATTTAATATTGTGGTAAGTCAGTTAGCATCTGTTTATATTAAAATTTCAGATGAAGATAAGTGCATCAGTTTTTGTGTTCTCTACCAGATTCGTGGGATAGTCTGGTTATTGCAATAGGTAGCAATACAATTGCCTTGTAGTTTGATGAAATAGTCTCATCCTTGCTGACGGAGGAGATGAGAGGGAAAAATATGGAGAGCCAGAATGGT